>JAWLRI010000720.1:2964479-2978107 GCA_034781795.1 Crypturellus tataupa
TCTTTTCTTTTCTTTTCTTTTCTTTTCTTTTCTTTTCTTTTCTTTTCTTTTCTTTTCTTTTCTTTTCTTTTCTTCACTTGAATATTTTATTCCTGCTCCCACCTGCTGACCAGACCATATCTAACACCTTTCAGACTTCCAGTAATACTGGCCTTTAAAGATAATCTGACATTTGCATTGAATAAAACAGGCTTGTCACATCACCTCAATCACACATTCCACTTATTTCGAAGTGACTTGGGTAGACAGAAAAAGTCAGATTCAATGATGTTACATCACTTTAAACCTTAAATTGTTCTTCTGACCTCAATAAAATCTCACAAGACTAACAGCTACTAAACAAAGAGCAAAAACTAACCTAGTCATATTTCAAACCCAAAAATCTACCTTAGTACATCACTTGGCTGGCGTTCATCAAATAGGTGGGATTTCTGAGCCCACACAAAAAATCTAAAGGTGCATTACCACACTAACCACAAAAACTAAAGGCTATACCACAAGCTCTATCATGTGAAATATATGGCAGTATTTAATTGCCTAGGTGTTTGTAATCAGTGGGAAGTCTGCAAGAGCTGGGGGGGAAAGGAAAAAAAAATCCCTCAACCCCTAAACTTCAGAAACTTGTATTGTGCAGAACTATGGCAAAGAACACTATCATAGGCATCATCTCCACTAGTTACAGTCTTCAGATTGAATCTACACAGCACACTATAACAAAGCATACATTAATGTATAAGGTTTACATACAAAACTGACTACCAGATGGACAAACTGTATCCACAAGGACACCCATCTGGGCAACCAAGACTGTATCCTGTATTTATCTGCCATTTTTCTTATCTATTTTATCATTGTTAACCAAGTAAAATTTAGACCAATTTTAAGATGACAGCCATGATACATCATAACTGTAGGTTGCAGTATGGATTAGAAATTCACACAGTTCAGTTCATGCTTCAATTGAAAGAGTATTTTACTTGGTGTTTCTAAGGCAATTGGTGGGAATTTTTCCCTTTCTGAGAGGAAAATGGTAGCATCTAGGTGGTTTTTATTGAGGTTATATGTTAAGTTTTTCTAAATCTTGACACTTCCACTAGTGTTTATGAAAGATATTGGAGGGTCAGCCCTAGAATATACACTGCATGCAAACTTGTTCAGTGCTTTGATAATTATCTAAGAAATAATTTCTGGGATTATTGTGCTAATTCACAAAAGCTCACTCTTCTATGCTTAGGATATTGAAATAAAGTTTGGCATAAAGCTTTAGACATCTATAGCACGCATATTTATTCTGGAAACAGTTGTTTGGACTTTCTGTAGGTCAAGAGAAAAGCATAGGTTCTTCTATGGCATAAATGGATAGACGTAGATGTCATACTAGTATGAGCTGATCACTGTTTCCTGTACAGTCTCCATAATAGGAGACTGTCCAGCTACCTTCAAGACATCTCCAGTTAGTTCAAAGAAATCTCCTCCAAAGTGCTACTCTTTGTGATTTGTGATAGGAACACAATGTCCTCTGAAAGTTAAACTAAGAGGAGTTACCTGTCTCACATATGCCAAACAAGTCAGGTCTGAACAAGTGATGTGAATCTCTCCCCTATAAATCTGTCAAGTTTTATAGAGGTGTAGTAACAGTGGATGGAAGTCCGGGAAATTTTTTGCTATTCGTGGCTTTGCAACTCTGCAGCTGCTATGTGACTTAAAAGTAAGTCAGTTACTTAATTCTCCCTGCACTTCTGTTCATTTTCCCACATTTTGCATCTGTACTACAGAGAGGGAGGGAGAAAGCCGTTCTTTAGTATCCCTTTAGAAGCTTTTCTTCTGAAGCAAAATGTATAGCAGCCAAAACATATGCTAAAGAATGGCTAGAAAAAGCATCAGCACTGAAATCACTGCTGCTTGCATGTATGTGTGCGTTCTAGCTTTTGTAATCATTATTTCAAACAATGATATCTCAGACCAGGCTCAAGTTAACTAACCACCAGATTTTGACAAAGATTTTATAAAAATTTGTACAGAGAACCTACATGTCACAAAACAAAAACAAAACAAAACCATACCTGTAAGTTGCTGAGGATGCATTTTTCCCCCTCTTAGTTTCTGCGATACATGCATAACGTGTGTTTCATTGCTATCAGTGCAATATTGTACACTCTGTGGAATTTAGAATGACAGGGAAACAGTTTGTATTGAGGAAATGCTAGGTGAACTGTACTACAGAGTACATTTGTTTTTTTCTCATTGCTAGATCTCTTTATGAATGCCTGGAATATCTTTTATCCTTTTTCTCTTTAAAAAAAAAAAAAAAAGAAAGAAAGAAAGAAAGAAAAAAGATATATTATGTAACTGTGGTTGTTTTCTGTCAAATAATGAGGCTGTCATTTGGTAGAAATATTGAGAGGGGAGGGGAGGGAAGGTAAACATCCAACCAATATTAGCTCTGAAGAGCTGGGTAATTGTAAAGGGCCCTGGGCAAAAACAAAACATAGATGTGCAGTAGTCATAGCACATCTTGTCTTAACTTGTCTTTGTTAGTGTAAGTGAAAAGGTTAATGCTGTTCAATTCCGTCAACACAGAATGAGGCACTGTGGCACCTTTTAAATCTAAACTTACCCACAGTGCAACTGATGTGATTCCTGAGAGAATCACATTATTTACAAGTTAGTTCAGTAATATGAATGCCAATTAACCATGTGCTGACGTATTATATATTAAAAAAATAAAACAACACACACACACACACACACCAGATTGCTTTTAGTATGCTTATCACAGGGAAAAGCTTTGCGGCTGTCTACCAGCAGCATATGGTAAGGTCTCAGCCACCTACTAGCCATAAGGGCTTAATCCTACTAGCCAAGACAGATATCAGGGATGGATCCCTACAAGACTCTTGAATAGCATGCATGGCAGTTCTAAAGAATAAAGCTGCCTTTAAAGCAGAATAATTGATGATGACTTAAATTCAATGCCAATTAAAAATGTCAGAGGCTGCTCTTGACTGCCTTGCACTTTGCACAGTCAGTTAAATTCAGAGCAAAGTCAATGTAAGAAAGCTGCCAAACTGCCCACGTTTGACATGGACCTGGCAAAAAAATAGGCCTGGTGACAAGCATGTAAGTCAGGGAAGAGGCAAATCCTCAGTTTTTAGAGCCACATTCTTCAAACAAAATGCCATCCAGATCACCTTAAATATGTGCAATTACCAGAGATGTAAATCAAGAGTCTCACAATAAACGTGAAATAAATAGTAATTTATTCACTATCTGCTATTTCCTTATGGTTAGATTATTACACTTCCTTTTCAGTCTTCGCTTTGTTACCAAGTTTTGCAGATCAGTCTTTTGGTGTGGACAAAGGAACTCTTTTTATCATGGATGCACTGATATAAACAAATATGTAAAAAATAGGGTTGCGACCATTCCTGTATTCAACTTGCCCTATATTCAACTAATAGACACAGAATATCAGGGCTTATTATTTCTAAAGCAGACAGCGTACTGGGTCAGGTATGGCTAGCTTAGCACCGCCAGGATGTCAGACCTTTGTAGAACTGACAACTTAAAACCCTGAATTTGAGTAATAACATACATTTTTACCAATCGATCAAGTCGTAGACACAGACAGTTGCCCATTTCCTTAGATCTTCTCTTAACTTCTCTGTCCCAGCAAGTAGCCCTCACATGGGTAATGTGAATAAGAGGTCAGCATGAAAATATACCCCAATATCAATATTGCCAACTCTGGAGCTGGAACGGCGGCGGCAGCCACAGGCATACCTAGCTTGCACAGGATAATTATGACACTGAATCTGCATAATGCCTCTGGCTCCATTCCCAAAACTACCCTCTGTGCTAGCTCATGCAGGGCTGGCAGAGGATTACTCCATGAGGCACAGACAATACAGAGGGCTCCCTGTTCTCCTGCTCCTAGGGCGATGCCTCCCTAAATGCATCATGAGGTCATGCAGACTCCAGATTGAATTTTACCCCAAAACATCTATGATTCAAAATCTCTTGTTCTTGTCATTCCCCTTCTGAGCTTGACTTCAGAGGATTAGGGTTCTCTACAGCTGAAAACCTAAGTATGCCAAGAAGTAGATCCAAAGCTGCAGGTATATTTCCTATATTGCTAAGGATTAAAAGGGATTAAAGATTCTGTCATAAACTAGCAATGCACCTATTCTACCTTCATACACTCCCAAAATATGATCTGCTGTTTGAGAATGTGATCCATTAGCTGTATTTTATTGCAAAATCTTACTATTAGCACAATAATATGTCGCAATCATACTATTTAAATCAAAAAGCAAAAGGTCCACACAATACTCCTCTCTCTCAGAAAGTGAAAGGCAGATCAAGTCTCTTCCACAGCAATGCTCCTATCTCCTTATTTTGATGAGTTTTATTCACTCTTTCACGGCCAAAGTATTTTCTTCTGACCTGGCTACAACCCATCCCTGCACACCCACCCAAATCACTCCCAGGACTACTATGTATTTCCATAGCATAAGACG
Organism: Crypturellus tataupa; assembly: GCA_034781795.1. Taxonomy (NCBI): domain Eukaryota; kingdom Metazoa; phylum Chordata; class Aves; order Tinamiformes; family Tinamidae; genus Crypturellus; species Crypturellus tataupa. Next base: position 2,969,000 of record JAWLRI010000720.1, read on the forward strand.
GAATGCGAATCAATTCACTAGGAAAGGACATGCCGTATTCATAATAGCTGTGAGTCAAATCCTTGTTTTCACTTGTATAAGTAGACAAAAAAAAAAAGCGTGCCACATATGTCACACATATTCATAGTCAGAGGTCTGGCCTGGCCCATCATTTTTATATATGATGATGAAAACGTAAGGAAATAGATTATCACTTAACAAGAGAAAGAAAGTGCTACATTATATTTGTATTCAATGCCAAAATGAAGACTGAAGCAAATGATGAAGCATCTGCAAACAGGAACATGTTAGAAGCACCTTTTTCAGCTTCCACCTTCCTTGCTCGGAGATCAGTCCTTCTGTTTGCTGTTGACGTCTTTCCAAAACAACTTTAATTTCTCTTGCTATTTAATACATGTCAGAGCACTTGACAACACTCACAATCTCTATTAATCAAAGCCTAGGTAGTTGCTGCAGCCTGAACGGGAGTATAATCCTTAAGATTCAGTCCCCCCTCAAAAGGGGAAAAAAAATGGTGGTAGTTTGCCTGACAACAGGGTAAACAGATTATTGTGTTATTGCTGGCTGATTGCCGGAGTTATTTTGGAGCTCCATAATTCGTTTAAAGAGATTTTTGACATTTATGAAATGACTTCTATAATCAACTGACAGTGCAATATCCTATAATTGTTCAATTAAAAATGACTACTAGTGCATTCATTTATTAGTAGAATCAGATAATTGTCTTGCCACTAAAGAGTACTTCACACTTTGCGCATCAAATGAAAATGTTTGAGTATAAATCTGTGGTAGAGCAGCCAAAGTCCTGGGGATTTTTCAAGTGAAGGTGTAATTATTAGAGGCCTCTGAAGTAAATATGGTTCCATGTGATAATCTTTAAATGGATTGCATGTGTCTTACAAGACATACTTCTGCATAAACTGTCACATCTGGTGAGATGGACATGAGCAGGTTTCCCGAGGCAGGTGGGATTCGTGTCATGTAAAAAACTGTCATCCAAGTCACAAAGCTGACTTAGCTCCCCATTCCTCCTCTTTCCGCATTCTGGTCTTGGGAAGGCAGTGCCGTAGCGAAGGAAGGCGCCAGAGGACGGTCGCACAGGTAAAGCAGTTTTGCCTGGAAAATTTGACTGGCGTATGAGTTCAAAAGCTACAGGCTCCAGTCCCAAGTGCACCCAAAAACACACGCACACCTGGAGTATATCGATATCCTCACAAATATCTGGTGATTTTTAGGTGTATTTGAAGCCCACTTGAGGTCACTCAGCACCTCCAAACAGTTTTGGAATAGAGACTTTCTCTTTAAAATTGAACATTTTAACTCGCATTATCCAAACCATCTGCTAAGCAAAATCACAGATCAATTTTTCATTAAATAATAAAAAACCTCCGTACATCAAGTAGGTAGAGATCATATGGAAAACTGTGTAAGCAAATCACTGTGAAGCAAGCAACAGCAGCAACCCCTTCACAAATATAATGATTTTTTTTTAATTATCTCTCTGTTTCTAAGGACAGCCTTCCAGAATTCTTGGCTAAAACTCACAATTTACATTCAGATAATAATAATTAAAGGAATCCAGTGCATAGTCACCAGATGGAAGATAATACTTAATTTGCGGCTGCTACAGTATACTATTTAGTAATGTCATTTTGGAGTCTCAGCTGAGCTTACGCCCGGCTCCCCCCGCTGCTTCCCTCCCCCAGCGCGCACCAATTTGATAACAGAACATAATGCTGCTTCACCTCGCACTTGAGCTTTCCTATATTGCTTTGCATCCAATGATCTTCAAATACTTTAATGAACCAATAATTAGGAAATTATTTCTTACACCGCGACTTAGCCAAGTGTTACTTTCTCCGCCTAGCGCAGGGAGAGAGCGAGCGAGCGAGCTGCAGAAGCGGGGGAATCACTGCCAAATTATTTCACTAGCAGGCCCGGGGTGAGGGGGAGAGCGTAGAGACGGGGGAGCATCTGGAGAGCACCTCGTGTCGCAGGGCAGCGCGAGTTAACAGCAAGCACTGGCTGCAGCTGCATGGAAATGACCCGCAGAGCCAGAAGGCTGCCCGGTGCCCCCTGCCTCTGCAGACCTTTTACAGAGCCCCCATCAGCCCTGGCTCTCCCACCCCACACTGTAATCCCGAGACCATCCTTCCTCCCACTTAGTGGAAAGAAAAGAAATAACTAAAAATCAATGCGTCCTCCTATCGGATCCGCTTTGCAAAGCGGATCCATCACGGATACGCCACCTCAGCGCCTGCATTTTTCCCCCATTTTTTTCCCCCCACTGCTCCCTTTCTTGCTGTTATTTGTTGTAGCTTTAGCCCCGTTTTTCCCCACGCTGTTTGGATTCTCAGAAAGACTTTTGATGAAGGCGGCCCTGGCAGCCGGATGATAAATACCATTTTCTTAACCTGCCTAGCTCTGTCAGCCACCTGCAACCGCAGCCTGCCACGCGTTGGAAGCAGCTCATTAACTTTCCCCCAGCTTCCCGGGAGTTTTCCTTGTTTTCTTTCACCTTGGGTGTGTGCTGCCTTCTCGGCGAACAGTTAACTACATGAGGAGGCCGAGTGGGCTTTGGCACCGCGAGCGTAGCACGCTTCAGGCAGCCTCCCCGCTAAGGCTCAAAATCTCTCTTAAACACATTAAGCAGCCCATTTTGGATTGATAGTGCAGTAATTATTCTGCTTCACCCTAAAAACCATCCTGGGGTAATTGGCGCCGAGGAAAATTACCCAGAGTCCTCTGCCACCTGGTAGTTAAGGAACGAATCCAGGGAAAGATAAGTGAAGCAGGGAAAAAATCGGCACTTATTTGATTTTAATCTCACCACTTTGCAAGCATTTAAATTGCCTTAATCAGGTGGCTGGCTCCCAGCCTAGCTGGTAATCTGTTATCAAATTTGAAACTAGATTTTTTAAAATGTCAGTGTAGGCTGAGAATTGAAGTCTATTAACAGTTATGAGCCTCCCTCCTAAACTTCCATAATCTATGTATTAATGATCCCTTTTACAAAGCTGTCAAATATTACTTTATTATAACTATATATTAGTAACGTCAGTGTAAAAGCAGGATTTAATTATTTATTTTTTTTAAATATAGAAAAAAAACCCACACACATACACAATGCCAACATTCTTAACACTGAAACCCGATTTTTCTGAGGCAATAACTTGAGTGTATGGAATAACCTTGATAAATGTAATTGAATTTTTCTCTGATAAGATTAACTAGTGGTAATTGTGAATGGGGAAGGTCTGACCCACTACAAATGAGATGTATGACGAGCTGAAAATAATCAATTTTTTTTCTTTCTCTCTCTCTCTTTTTTTTTTCCCCACACACAGATAAAAAAAAAATGAAATAGTAATTTTGGGCCTGGCAGGATGAAGCATTTATGTCTGAAATGTTTTTGTATGGGCTGATTATCTCCTATCTTCTCAGTGTGTCTAATTGTGCTGAGCTCAGTTTAAAATGAGATCAACACATTTAAACCCCAGAAGGCTTAATTAAGGGAGGGACTTAATGCTTTACAAAAAAAGGGGGAAATTGTGTCTTTTGACAAAAGCAGTATAAATTTTACCTGCAACTTTCCTCACTAGAGATCTCTAAAATTTTGTAGCTCACTGTAGCAAATTGTTTTTAAAAACAAACAAAAAAGAGAGAACTTTGAAAACTTATAATTGCCGGTAGGGGTTAAGAGCTGTGCTTTTTTCATGTTTCTTCCTTCTTGCATTTTGTTTCCGCATGCTCTTGTTCAGGCTGTCCTCGTCAAGCAGGCAAGAATGCGATATATAAAACAGACTTGAGAACTCCAGTATTTCAACTCTTTTAAAGCCCATAGCAACTACGTGTTTCGCAGAGTTGCAGATGCCTCTCGTGTTGCATGGGGAAACACGCATGCAAATGCAGACAAAGCATTCCCTTACCTTGCGTTTGTTTCCGTTACGCAGACAAACTATCGCGCTGGAAATTAGAAAGGGACGATGTGGGGGGAGCGGTTGTTAATTCTTTTTGGTTATGGGATAAAAGTCAATCAAGTATTCTTTGAAAATAATGCCCCGGCTCATTTTTTTTCTTCCTCCCTCATTATCCTGTAACTCTGACCATTGAACTTCAGTGCTGTAGATCAGTCTAAAACACCACTGACAACTGGGTATTCATATTCTCTTCATTGAATCCTGTGTAGGTTCTGTGAGAGACTCTTCAGAAACATAAAATCTATCGACAATGAAATTAATCACAAAGTACAAAAGAAAAGCAGCTGGCATGCAACTACTGAATAATGCAAAACGTGCAGATTTAAATTACATGTCACCGTTAATGTATACAATATATCTATATCTACACACACACACACACAGTTGTGCTATAATCAGTAAATAATTTTTCACTGTCTACAAAATAAGTATTTTAATTCAGAAATAGTATATACTGAAATTGCATCAAAATTAAATACCAGATGAGTTCATCATGATTAATGTTACTGCTGTAAATACCAGAAGGAATTAAGCTTAATAGGAAATAGTTGCACTTTAAAAGCAGAGTTTAAAAAAATGCTTGTGCATGGGAGAAAGTTATAAGGGAAATCAGTAAAAGAATTCTGTCAATAGCTCTGTCTATATATTCCAATTCTCTAATTAGTCATTAGGATCAAATACAATAGGAAAAGAAAGTTGAAAAAAGATTTCTTCATTTATGTGCTCATTATAACATGAATAATATAAAAAGGAGCTACCTGTGAAAAATATAGAAAAAAATCACCAGCAAGAGCCTTATTTTCATGCAATGCTGTGGGTAAATTCTAATCCCAGTTAGTGTTATTATTTTTCTTTTAAACAAAAAAAAATAATAAAATAACATAGAAACCTGGGGGTCCATAACTACTTGCCTTGAATTCTGAAGTTTGCTAGTTCTGCGCTGCACAGCCATATATATCCTTGAGCGCAAACAACAACCCAGTGTACTTTATTTCTCAGCTTTTGACAACCTTTATTATTTCGTTTATCTGCTATTCATAGTGAGATGTAAACATCTTACTTCCCAGTGTGATCCTCATATCAACAGTGGGTCAGTTTAAAATATTGGGAATCAATATGTTATAAAACATCAGCCAGTACAAAAAAGACAGAGCTAGAGCAAATTCATTGAATGTCAAATAAAAAATAAACAAATATCAACAGTTAAAAAAAAGTAGTAAGACCGTAAATAAAAAGAAGTAAAAATAAATATTTCTAAAACAATGATTTAACAAGGCTGATATCCTTACATTAAATACTAAGCCATTTACAGAAAAAGACATGATGAATTTCATGTAGACACACAAAATAAGTATTTTTAAATCAATCTTTAATTTTAATAGAGAACATGCATGGAAACAGTGCTCATCATTGCTATTGCAGCAATGCTGAAAAGGATAATATGGGTAGTGAAAACTTGGTTCAGATTCATCTTGTTGCTTTGTTTTAATTCACTTGGTGAGACATTTCAGACTGAGTGGTTAGTGGCAGGGGACAGCATTGACATCTTAGACAAACAAACAGGCATCATGGACATCTTGTAACACAAGCTTGACGCAAATGAACCAGGCCTCCTGCTGTTCTTTTCCCTTCACAAGCCTCAGAGCCTAGTCAGTGATAAGCCTATAAGCAGAGCTGGTCAAAAAAAAAAATTCTTAACAATGGATTTCTAGTACAAAAAAGCAATTTCATTGTGAAAAAAAATCAAAACATCTTTCAAAAAAGTACTAAGTTAGAGTCAATTTTCAACTGGAAGAAATCCAAACAAAACTTTACAAAATTCACTGATTTCAGTGAGATAAAAGAAAAAAAAGTTTAGATGTTATTATAATTGCATGAGATTCATATTTTGTCAAGAACAATGATGTAGCTTCAGATACTGTACTTCAGTCTACTTTCTGACCAACCATGCCTATGAGTATACTGAATGTTTTTAGTTCTTCTCAAATAATTGTCAAATTTAAAAACATACAGTCAAAATAGACTAAACAAAAAAATGGATCTTGAAGCTTGTAACACGGTGGGTGGTGCAGAAAAGAAGAAGAGATATAAGGAAGAAGGGGAAAGTTGGAAAGAGAGGAGTTTGAATCCAATATTTCAGTTCAGATCTTTGTCTACTTTACAGAGTCAAAACCAGTGTTTTTCTTATGACCTTACTTACCCAGCTCCACACATCAGTATGGCTCTAACAAAGCAGTATATCAAAGCAGAGTTCACATTGTGGTGTTTCATTTATTTTTGCAACTTCCTTGAAAGACTCTTCTTTTTGCTTCACTTTGTTAACCTTAGTGATTTCAGGTTAACCTGTCACAAGATTTCAATAAACTTTAGGCTTATTTGGTTTCCAAGAGATTTCTGTCAATCATTTGAAGGCAATTTTTTAAGTACCACCTTGAAATAAGAAGTTTCTTTTCTTATTTTAATGAAACAGCACATCCTTTCTAAAGTCAGATGCTTCATCAAAAGAATTAAAGCCTTTTCAGGTTTCCCCCTTATTTCCTCCCCCAATTTTAATTTCTCAGTTTACTAGATTTTAATCAAATTTGCAAATAGGTTTGCAGCATTCATTTTTCCACCTATAATGACTTCCATGCCCATTTTGGCAAATACACTATTAATCACACATATACTGTCCAGAGCTCCTAACACCTGTCTTGGGTTTTCATAGGAACCCAGGTGCTGGGAATTTATCATTAACTGCTGCTCTTGGTCTTTCTCACCATATATATGAGGTATCACAGGAGGAAAGTACCATAGGCCAGGGCTGAAGGAATGGTAACTTGTAAACTGAAAATACAGAGGTGTGATGGTGACAAACCAACCGCGGTAGCGAGGCAAGTGCAGATGATCCTTCATTGCAATTGGTCTCCTACCGCTCCTCTCCCTCTGTTCATCAGGAGTCTGTGGAAAATGCCAGCTCAGTAATGGGGTCGCTTCAGGACCCTGATTTATTTGGCTACCTTCTGCTTCTATTACTTGCTCCAGACCTATTGCCCTGCTCTGAAGTCTTAGCACAGAGCCAAAGCCAGTACACAAGAGCCAATTAAACACACAGTCTACAAAAAGAAGTTCACAGAAGTCAAGAATAGGATGGAAATTCTTCGGATGGGATGAGAGTGGGTTAGCTCATGCTTTCTGTGGCTTCTTGCACTGTTTCAAGATCATGTAGCCCTTATGGCTCCAGCCTTCAGATGCCATCCTACCTCTGGCCCACACAGTAATGAATCAACATTCTGCAGCTTGTCCTCTTTCCACCTCCTTTGCAGCACTGCAGAGCAGAGAAGAAATGGTCTCTCCAGGCTCTAATTCACTCTGTGCAACAAAATCAGCCAGGAAACATCTCATATTTCCTCAGTGCGAGACCTATTTTTCATTGTTTGATTCCTTCCCTCTTCCATATTGACAGTTTGGGGGTTGGGCTCTTTCCCGAGGAGAAGAACGGGGGTGTTGAATGCAGAGGGTCTGTTTACAGATTGTTGACTAAAACACAGCAATATCATTACAGTTCTATGTTTTTATAGCACTCCCACTGTGCATTGATGTCCCTTAAAGTCCTCCATCTCATTTCTAGTCAGTCTTAATATGGCAGTTTTCCTACATGGGAGATTTAATTCTGATACTAAATGGCTTTTTGATCACCCAAACACAGTATAGACCCATGTTAACTTGTTTTTCCTCAGTTGCAACGAGTGTTTTAAATGGTATCTTCAAAAGCCATTTAATAGGCTGGTGTTTATCGTTAGGTCCCCAAAGTCTCATGGGCAGAGGTACACAACTTGTTAGTCTTTGTCTGAGGACTTACCCTATCTGAGGCACCAGCCCTGCTGAGGTTTGACCTGACAAGTCACAGATTGCAAAGCAGCAGCTCCACCACTTGAAACAGGGAAGAATCTTCCTTGATAGACAGAAATGATAAAAATGAGATCATCTTTCAGGTTTCCTGACACTAGAGGGCAAGCCCATTTTAAGTTACACTGTATTTGAGGAAGAATCTTAAAAGATGTTTCTGTAACAGTGAATAAACTATTTCTTCTCTTAGTCACTTGCACTTCCTGGCATACTCTGCTAGTTGCTGAGGTCCAACAGGTCTGTTCAAGCCAGGGCTGCAGAGAACAGTCATCACACCCTATGCCACAAGTAGTTACCCTCAATTCCTTCAAGAAAGGAGCACTGATATTGGTGATGCATGATGATCAGCTCCAATCTCAAGGCCATTTTCCTTATCTGTACAGACTTTTTATTTTTTTAATATCCTAGATTGCAAGTCCTTGGTATAAGAATATTGATTGCCTAGTGGTGAGCAAGGAAAGGTTGAGGTGAGGAAATGGTTGAGGAAATACCTCAAATTAGCACCTTTCTAACCATTCCTACCCACTAATAGGACAAAAAGGAAAACAGAATTTAACTTGCATCTTTGTAGACCACCCCTTTGCAGACTCCTCCATAGTGCCTTTTTTCCTTTACTGAAAATCAGACACCACAGCTCATTAAGCCAGACTTTGAAAGATAATAAGGCTCCTTCACGTCTCTGAGGTTAACCTTTCCCTAATAGGAGAAGATGGTCTTGTGGTTAAGCCACAAACTCCCTGTCAGGGGACCTTGGTTACAATCCATTACACATACACACTTCAGCAAGCCATGTTACTTATCTGTGCTTTAGCTACATTTCAAAGATGCAGGCCCAATAATCTTCCCCTGTTCTGGGGCAGTGTGAGGGACATTAAATACAAAGAATATGTGTTGGCTGCCATGGAAGGCAGCTTCCTTCAAATGAATCGCCAGAGCCAAACTCAGGCACTAACCAAAGGAGAAGGGTGGAAGGAATCACTGTAAAGTGCCTTTCATTCAGGTGAGATTGTAAACCCATACAAAAGCAGGAATTGGAAGAATTAAGAACAAGCATATAATACCATACACCCATGCCTTTACTGAGAAACTAAGTGGCATCAATTTTCAAAATATCTAGTGCCCAGGCATGCAGTTATTTATTCACGTAGAAGAGCCTAGGGTTCAGCAGTTCACCTTCAAGATGCCTACTCTGAAAAAGACAGTCAGAAATGTAGGGTAAGACTCAACTGCCTAAGCATAA
>JAWLRI010000720.1:2978207-2991729 GCA_034781795.1 Crypturellus tataupa
AGCAGTTCACCTTCAAGATGCCTACTCTGAAAAAGACAGTCAGAAATGTAGGGTAAGACTCAACTGCCTAAGCATAAATTTAACATTTTAGTCCCCTATGCTGTCCTATCTGGTAGCCTATTTGTCCTTCATGTCTCTGATACGTCCTAGAGGACATAAGTCTTCTGTACATACTACAGCATTTGCCAGTTATATACGAGTGTCTTTCGTGACAGATGGTGTCCAAAATAGCATTAGATATTTGCATTTAGGCACCTGAACCTCCCTCTTTATGTATCCAAGCAGAAATATTTGGAAGATAGGTAGTGATAAAAGCTTTCAAAAAGCTTCATAACAGCTATAATACATTCTTTAAATCTCAGACAAAATACACTCCTGATGTTTTGATGACTGACTTTAACTAACATTCCCAGAATTACAGTTTATACACTAATAATTATTTTCTATTTCACATCTTCTAAAAATTATCAGCATGAACAACAGCTTTGCTAACTAACAATAACATTGGTAAACCTTGTCTTCTTTGTATTACAACAGACTCTCAGTTTCCATGTTGTTAGTTTTTATATCACATGGTTGGAATATCAAAATTTAACAGCAGAGTATTGTAGTCACTAAGAAAATATAGACAAAAATGCATAGAAAAAATGAGTGCAAGTACAACCAAGAACAGTAGGATGCAATTCTACTATATCACTTATGAATTTTGCAAACTACATCGAAGAATGTTCAATAGGGTTGCATAATTTTTTATCATAAATAATTACAGCTTAAGGGTACACCTGGCAAAATAACATACAAAGCATTTGTTATGGAACAAAATATTATCTTTTGAAATTTTGCTTATTTAATGGCTAATTCAAAAACTCCAAGAATTTGCCATGCCCTTAACTGTTGTAAAACAACATGATACTTTTGTAACACCAGGGCTGAAAGTGCATGAACTGTAACACAAACCATTGTTGAAGTTCCCTCATTTGGAAATAGCTTGACTTACAGCAGACTTCTTTTAAAACAAATATCAAATATTTGGAATCTGGAGATACATTTGGCATAGCAGGTTTTAGACTGATACAGTTTAAACAGTAGTAGTTCTGTCATAGCTCTGACAAGCTTTATAGGGAGAGTTGATCGATTTTATCAACAGATTTTGTTGGGAAAATATTTTTTCTAGTTCAGTATGATTTCTTCCAACTTTGTCAATCAGTTCAAGAAAATATACTGCCATTGCCTGCAAATAATGTGGAGTTAAAAAAGATTATCAAACTCTTAGAAAGACATGAAGAGTAAAGCTTCCGTATAATAGTTATGGGATGTCATGATAATTTGTGCATCCCAGCCTAATGGTGATATTTTCCATCTCTCTTATTTAGAGTGTAATACCTGTCTTTTATCATTCTATGTACTGCTGCTGCTTAGAAGTATTAATTCACCATAACATCTCATTCAAAAAGCCATTTTATTTTCAGCAAGCAATTCCTACTCCCTGTATTCAGTCACTGTGAAGCCAATGTGACGTTTCTGGACTCTTAAAGACCTTTTACTGGAGTATTAGTATATAGCCCATAATAGTTGTGGCATGCCGTTAAATTTAGAAAACCAACCAAAAAAAAAAAAAAAAACAGCAAAAAATCATCATTTTTAGTGACTGTGCCATTTTTGTGTTGCTCTGTTGTATCTTTTTATGTGGAAAATAATTCCTGCAAGCTAAACTGTACATTAATTTAAAGAACTGGTATTCATTTGCTGCTAACTAAATCATCAAAATGTGTGAGAAAAATTGTACCTAAGAAAGAACCTTCTCTCTGTAGCTACAGAGAGAAGAAATCTGTGTATAGACCAATATAGAACCAATAAAATGTGAAGAAACTTAGAAACTAGGACTTTTTGTGGGGAGAAGTAAATGTATCAGAAATCTGTATCTTTCATAGAAAACAACACCTGAGCTAATTCTGATGGCTTTCCCTCATATGTTATCTGTCTGTCTTTCCATGGTGGCAGCTCAGGCTTCTCTCAGCAGTATATGGCAGCATAGTGCTGTGACGTGAATTGGCATTCTCCCTTCAATCTACTAACTAAACTACTAACTAATCTACTGAGTGCTTCCCTTCTGCACTCACAAATGGATAGATTGGTGCTTCTCTTTCCATTCTTTCTCACATAGACAAACCTTCCTGACCCTCTTCATCTTCACCTATGTCTTTGAGCAATGTAGATTGCCTAGCAAGGAAATACTGTTTGGTTCGTTGTGGGCTTTATTGTTTTGGGAAAATGAATTTGACTGGATAATATGAGGGGATTTGAACTTTAAACTCCACATCTCCTTGTGGGCATATGGAAAAAGTACCACTCAATGTTGAACTTAACCAGAACAAAGGGATTTTGAGGGATTACAATATTGGGGATAAGTAATTGCTTTAGTTCAATCAAAAAAATGACAAAAAAGGGCACTATTCCCCAGTCAGCTCTATTTTAGAAGTTCTGATGTAAAGAAACAGGGAAATGTGAAAATATTGTACCGTTGAGGAAATTATGCATTTCCCACAGAAATGGAAATTTTAGACTATCTATGGCAACTTCATTCTTGTGCTTAACAGACAGAAATTGCATTAAAATCTCCTTGAGTCAAATTCCATTTTCAGCATAAGGTTGATTACATGTACACATTCAAATACAGTTTTCAGATTTCAAGTATTTCTTGAAAATCAACCCTGTAGATTACTCTTGATGTGCTCTAGATGGTCTAGGTAACCTGTAAACAAAGATAAAAGGAGCTTTCTTATCTCCTTTTAAAAAAAAGTTTGTGCTGCTATTTGTTTATACCTAAAACTGTTTTTTTGCCTTCCTTAGCAATTTAACTTGTCAGTGATGTGAATCAAAGGTTCTTTTTGTTAACTTTTTATATACCAATTCAATATAGCTATAGTAAGTAGTTTTAGCTGCAGTAAGTTCAAAGCATTAAACATACAGTCATAGCATCAGCTAAAATGGAGAGTCAATGTGTCTTCAGAACCATGTTATCTGTTTGCGACCCAGGTGCTCAGAAGTGATTTAATCTAATATTACACTAGACTGTATCCTCAGTCTCAAACTGTATGTAGTACCACCTCTGATAAAACAAGACAAAAGCGTCTAGCATTAGTGTCGGGGTGTGTATCAGCTTGGTGAAAGCAAGCACACAACTTCATTCTCCTTTACAAAATATTTACAAAACTGTTCAGAAACTCCTGATCAACTACAATACCAATGGGCTGGCCTTCAGCGAAGCAATGAGGAAAACCTGAGAGGCGTTTCATTTACTTGTGAAGCAGGTCACTGTATATGTTCCATGTATATGCTTCATTCCCTTACTGTATAAGTATTTCCTTTTCAGTGAAATCAGACTTCATTTAACAGTGAATTTAGTGTCAGATGGACGGGCCATGGTTGTTCCTTGGTCAGTCTCGGTCAGCTTTCAGTGCAATAGTAATTGCAAGATGGATGCACATATCCCTGCAAACTTGTCAAAATTCAGGCAACCAGAGAAAGAATTATAAATTACAAAAGCGTGTACCATTTTTTAAAATGACGAATCATTTCTATTTCATAGTGAGCAGACACATTGCAAAGATGACAACAAAAGCATGCATTGGCGATAAAAATTATATGAAATTTTTATGCCTGGATAAGCTGCCCACATCGCGAATGAGAGGAAAGGTTAAAGTTTTAAAACTACTTTTCCCTTGTACCTGTGGTCTGACACTTTTAACAAAATAAGACCTATGTTAAAACTAGTGATTCAACCACATTTTACACTACAATTTTATTCTACCTATTCCTGCTTCAAACGCATATGCTTAGGCAGAACATTCGAGATGCTTTCAGCATCTACAGGTGTCTAAAGAAAATGAAGTGCATGTCTCTCCTGAAAAGATGGTCTCCTCTTCAACTATATATGTCTGTCTGCCTCTTAGCACAAATGTATCCCCAAAATACACTTGGTGCTTACACAGGTTTTTTTTTTTTTTAGATGGATTTAGATGGAGCAAATTCCAGATACAGGTAATTCATTAAACATTAATATGTAATGAATGCCTTTGCCCAACCCACATTCTGAAGAAAGTGTTTAGCAATAGGATCATGACATTTTTCATCAGTAGAGGCAAAAGTACTAGATTCTTTGAAACCATGTCTCAGAACTTCGAAGTTTTCTAATATCTCATGTGTAAAAAATTGTCATTCTCATTTTGGGGTTGGAGAACATGGACCTTCCTTAATTATGGTCATATCAGAAGCATGCAAAAGAGATACTTGAGGAGATCAGAGTTTCCAGCCTTAAATCAGTTTTCTATACTTCTAGCATGAATATTCTACTTATTCCTTTAAAGCATTACCAGAAAGAAGCATTAACATCATCACTTCTATAAAAAGGGTCAGAGAATTCTTCGATTTTATTCCATATACAGAGGTAGTGGGTAATTCTTTTCTGATGCAACAGAAAGGAGAAAATGAAATTTTATATATTAAAAGGACATAATGCTATACATAATAATAAAAAGGTATTGTCAAGTAAATATTAGGCCCCAACTGCAGAACCAGCTTGTGCAATTCCTCAACATCGTAATTGCCAGCTTTATTTTTTTTATGCTTGAGCAAAAGACTGCATCTTTGGGAAATTTACAATTTGCACTATTTATTGAGACAGCTCCAATTCCTTTTTTATTTGTTTTCCAAAAGTACCTATTTTTTACCTCTGCTGACCAGTGCAAAATCAGACCCACTAATGTTTATAAAATACCACATTATTGTTAGATATCGAATCCAAATGCAAGCACTGCAGCTTCTAACAGATAGGAGCTTGATGGAATCTGTCTTGAGATTGCTAGTGTCCAGATTGTCTCGGCACCTATTCTAGTAATAGCCCCTGACTTAGAAGACAGAAAGAGCTCAGCATTTTGTAAAACTTCTGAAGCTTTGACATTTTATCAAGAATTAAAAACACCGCCCTTGCTTTTAATTTTTCAGGGTTATTATGAGCTTGATAATTAAAAATGCAGAGGAAATTCAGGCAGGTTACCTATTAACATTTAAACGTACTGATCTGCTGCATAGATTGCACGAGAGAGAAGGAAGAGTGACGATACAATTCTTTAACAGCATTTTGATCTAACGCTTAATTTAATGTTTTAATAGGATGCCCTAAGTGATCAAGAAGGCTGAAGTGACTCTGGAGCACAAAGAATTGGCATAAGATCCTTTGTGGCACTTAAGCTATGTATGCCTTGCTCTTACATAAAACTTTTCATCAGTAAATCCCAACATGCTTCGTTAACGAGGTAAGGATTAGTATTCCTGTGTTGCATAGACACCCACAGCTGAAGCAGTTTGTTCAAATTTAGGGCATTAGTAGCAGACCTAGGAGCACAGCAGAGGTCCCTCGAACCCCAGAGCGGTGCCTTCCCTTTGGTAATGCTGCCTCCAAGTAAACCAGCAGCCCCAAGGCGGGCAAGCCAAGCTAAGACAGACTCAGGAAATCTCCCACACCTCCAAAGCCCTGTGCAAAAGAAAAATGTCCATCAGGCACAGGGAGGTGGGTGCCAGCCCCTGAGCCAGAGGTGCACCAAGCCTGTGCATCGTCCCCTGGCCTGGCGGGGATGCACGCGGGGACTTACGCTCCACACTGCCCAGCTAAGCTCCATTACTGCTGCGTGGTGTGAGCGAGGTGCTCGCGGTGAATCTCTCTCTCATTGCTTAGCTGAAAGCAATTGCTCTTCTGACTATGTTAAAAAAAATAAATTTTCTTCTTACTTAAAGATTCATAACCCTAAGAAGAAGTTGCTGTGCAGGCGCTTTTCTGCTCTCTGTAAATACCACAAAACAGGCTTCTGTGTAAAACAGGACTCTACATTTGGTCAAGGTCAGAAAGGTAGGTGCCATACCCTAACTTTTTTTCTTTAGCAGATATATTATTCTATTAGATGAAAATAGTACCAGGGCAATTCACCCCCTCCTGGCTTTTCTATCTATCTGTGAGAATCTCTGAGAAGGGGGATTAGAGAGAAACCTGCAGGCATATTAATAAATAAACTTCACATGCTGTTAGATATTAAGTAAACATACTGCTAAATATTTCTCTAGGGGGTTGTGATCTCATAACCCATGGACTTCTAATTTGGTTACCTGTGACATGTGGTTCTTACCCCAGGGTTAAGCAATGAATTAATTTTAAAATGTTTTAAAAAGTTTAACATATTAAGATAAAATAAAATAATCAAACATATATGTTTTTGATTCAATTTGCTTATAGGTAGTGCGAAGTACTACTATAGTTATATGTACATACACACACATAAATATACATACACACACATACATGCACAGATATGTATAAAGCTAAATACTTGGGGAGCCTCAGTCAGGGTGACACACTTTTTCCTATTATAAGCTCAGATGATAGAATCCATTCTGGAATAAAAAATTGCCTCTGCCTACATCAGGAAAGCTTCCTTTCCCAGCAGCACCATGTCCTCTGTTTTTATGACAGAAAATGTCTCAGTTTTACAACAGAAAGTGTCTCAGCTCAGGAAATTACTTATTTGTCCATACATCCCTATTCTCTACATGCTTTCCACCACATTGGTTCTTTATTACTTGAAGTAATGGATGAAAAATTTAATGGAAAAATGTTTGTAATATTTTCTCAGGCCTTGTGTTTGTTTTTTAAATTAATCTTGATCCTTCAAGGGTGATGTCTGCTCAACACTGGGCATTATCCAATCCAGGCTCAGTCACAAATGCGGCTTCCCTTAATGTACAGTGTTTAGGAACAACCATGACTTAAGATTTTTCTTCAACACAAGACATTGTGGAGCAACAGAGCAAGTGCAATTCACCTAGGTTATTGGCAATAATTGAACATGAGACACCTGACTCAAGATTTATAGGTGAACCATGACAACATTGGAAAATCCAAGTTTTCTGCCTTTCCCCCCACAGAGATTTTTATTCAAAAGCAGAAATAATGATTTCCTCATTTTCTTCAAGTTGTTTCATCATTTCCAAATTCCTTTTCTCAGTCTCATTCACCAGTATTGTCTTCCTCTAGCTGAACAGAAAAGTATCTCTACGTACTATCTCCTACATACTATCTCTGATACTCTCCCTTAAATGTAATGCAAATATAAGTGAAAAATAAAACATACATTTTTGCCTCAGTTTTCAATAATGATCATGGTCAGGGGCAGGGTGAGGGTAGATGCAGAATGATGGGAAATAAAATTTTAAGTCGGAGAGAACTGCTGCATTGATTTAAATAGCAAAAAGCAGGATCACTGATATCCAAGACTGAAAAACACACAGGAATAGCAAAATTATAGATCCAGCAATAAGATTTTTTTAACTATCCTTTTCAATTAGAAGTGCTAAAGAATAGCAAATATTGACAGGCAAAGAATGTTTACAACTAAGATTGTTACAACTCTAGGCTTTTTATGCTGATAAAGACAATATGTGAAAGCCAACTTTAAATATGTAAAAAAAGAGTTGCAAAACAGGGACCTTTATAAGACAGCACCTTTTATAGCTCACCAAAATTGATTTTTAAATTGATTTCATACTAAATCTGAGCTAAAATCACCACATCAAATAGGTATTGAGTTTCATTTGCAAAATGATATTCAGTGGGTTTTGATGCAACAAAATATTTGATTTTGATACATTTGTAAAAACACATACTTCCATAAAGTAAGAAACTTTTCATTCCAAATATTTTATTTAGTATAATTAATTTTCCCCATTTTTATACAGAAAATTTGTCAATGTCCAACATCCCATGAATAATAGTTGCTTTGGCTTGAAGAGCATCTCTATAAGAAAAACTTCTAACAGAAGTCTTTTGACTAGCTGTGGGGATGAGATCACTATAGTATTTCCTGCATTTATTTCTCTACAGGAATTACGGGATGCTCAGATGCCAAACTGTATGTATATCCAACACTTTTTACTTTCTGTATCATTTTGTTGAGGAAAAGTAACTATTATTGCAGTTTTTCAGCCTGGAAGCTGAGGACACAGATGCTAATTCAGATGGCCAACATCACACAGGAATGTCCAGGAACAGAAGCCAGATGGCCTGATTAGCCCACTGATTTAACCAAAAGGCGCTCTCCTGCTCCTAGAGAGAATATACAACTATCTCATGATAATAGACCCTTTAATATCAAATGGATTAAAATTTCATTTCACTGTTTGTGAAGTAGTTTTTAAAAATTCAGTATTCAGAAAATAAGCTACTCCAAATTCTTGACATATGTGCATCTAGTTTCCTAGCACTTCCTTTTTCACCTATCCTGCAACTAATTCATTTGCTTCTCTCAAAGGAAAACCCTCTTAGAGCTCCAAGCTTTATTCAGCTTTGCCTTTGAATTTCCTGTTCCTCAAGATGGACAGTCTTGCTAAGATGGGAAAATCATGTCATGTATGTCAGTATTTTATTATTTCCTACCTTAGACTTGTAAGAAGAGTTAAAAATTTCCTTGAAAAAAATGGATGAGATATAAATGTATACATGACAGAATCAATTTTTCTTTTAGCTAAAGGGCATAATATACAGCAGTGTGTCTCCTGCTGCTGAAGGGAAATTATTGGAACATCATTCTACTGCCCTATGAATGGAGAGTATCAAAGAGCTTAAAGAAAGAGATAGTTACTAAGAAGAGAGGGAGAGGAGAGAGAAAAAGCCGAATTGTTAGACTTACCCTTCTGCTTCCCTACGCAGGAAACTTCATGTCCGAAAAAATACACATATAATCTGTGCAGACTCATGTTTCCTAGACTCCAGCAGAAAAACAGAGCTATGTTCATTGAGAATTTGATGTCGAACCTGAATGCTCCTGAGCCCTGGACACAGCCCCAGAGCTGGCAGTCAAAGCACAGCTTCTTTTCCATCACTCACCTCCTCTGCAAGGCCTGCCCATGGCTACTCTTGTGCCACGCTGCTTGCTCCCAGGACTGTGCAGAAGTAACTGGATTGGGGATTAATGTACAATTGATACCACAGAAGAATGTGCTTCTGTCTCAGCTGGTCCCGTACTACCTCTGTACCTATTAATGTAAAGCATACTATATTTGCTTCAGTAAACTTACAACTGTCTATATGGAGATCTAGGAACCTCCAGAAGTTGACAATTACTGCAAGACACTCTCAAGTTAAAAAAAAAAAAAAAGAATTTAGACAATAGCTACCACTTCAGCCTATCAACAAGAGGTTTTCCAGTTATCTGTAAATCAGACTGCATGTGTGAGAGCCTAGTGTTAATTGATAGTACAGTCTGGTGGACACCATAAACTGTGTATAGACAATATAATGTGAAAAACGCTTTCCTACACACAGAAAACTGGGCAGACTGGTAACAGCTCACTCAGTAAGTGGCAGAAGCCACCGTTAAGATTTATAGTCTCATCCAAGGGGAGGTTGCTGCCAACAAAATAATGGCTAGCAATCAAATAGTGGTTTCTGTATCACAAGCGTTTTTCAAACAGTCTCCATCAGCCTTCACCACCACTCTAATGTAGGTTAAGTTTATGAGCCTATCTTCTCTGTAAATAAAATAAATGAAAACCTTATACAGATAACTTCAGTTCAAGTTTTTTTTCCCTAATAGGAAATAAAAAATAGATTATGTGAATCTTTTTCTTTGTTCTGTTTTTATCCTCCCCAAACAGCTTGACAAAAATCAGTACTGTAATTCCTTTTCACATGACTTTATGATCTATTTGAATATTTCCTCCATGGGAGGAGCAGTAGTTAGAAGGAGAATATGTAAAAGATCAGGAAAAACAATTAGGAGGACAATAACAATTTTGCATCCAACCAAAAATAAAAAAGAAATGCAGATATTGGCACACTATTTTCAAGGGGAATTTGACCACCATACTTTGCAATAATCCCCCATTCCCACAAATTGTTAAATAAAAAAACAGTCTTTTAGTGAGGTTCAAAGCTAAACTAAACTTTAAGCTTTCTGGCCATCTATAACAAAGACAGTCTATTAATAATTACCTTTTAGCATTGTACTTATTTCCTAGTTTTTCAGGGAAAATTCATAAGAAATAATGTTTAATGAATCTCCAAAGCTGCACTTTTTTGACTTATTACATTAGCAAGGCCTCTCATCTGATTGGGAATTTTGAGAGAATCACGGAATTCATTAAAGCAATTTACTGTATAATGGTAGATGGCTAAGATAGATTCCTACTAATGAGATGAACATTAATTAAATAAACTGTAGAATAGAAGTGAACTGTTTAGCTGAGTTAAGAAGTCTGGCAAACAAGCCTCTCACACTCCACAAATCTGAATTCCATTTACCCAGTAAGAAGACTAGTTTATTTTTATATAGGAAGACTGCAGGTCTGTCAATAGTGACCAGTCTAAATTTTAAAAAGCCACCAACCAACTTTCCCAAATGCAAGTCCACTTTTTTTATTGTTGAATTACATATTAGTAACAGAGCTTAGAGAGTAATCATCTTTAATGTTAGCAAATATCCAGTGTAACTGTGAAGTGAGATGACCCTCACAGAAAAATCAAAATGCAAACTCTATTTTAGTATTCTGTCTACAAGTGGACTTTCTGTTCCAAATAACTAACTGTGCAACATCACAGAAGAAAGAACAAGGGAAAGACTGGTATCCAACTTTCAAAGCATATCTTAGCTTTATACCATTGTTTTCTATTTCCAGTACCTTTTATCTATTTCCTAAACATTATCTATTTCTTTGATACTGCATAAAACAAAAGGGAAAGACAGAGTAAATCATTATTCACTTAGTTTTTAGTTTAGTTTTAGGAAGATGCCTTCAGAGAACCCTAATATAGTGCTAACTAGAAACTGATTAAATTTTTAATTTTGTTTTATGTCAGCCTGTTCCTGATCTTTTGGATAATATATAATAAATAAATAAAGCTTTTTGTTCCATAAGGTCCATTTTACCCTAAGCACATGAAGGTGAAAAGAGCATACATCTGTTTGAATGAGATTATGGCACTCATAGATTTTTCCATAGATAGGCACCAGTATAGGGTTAAAAAATAAATCACATATAATCCAATGATAGAAGGATTTAAATGAGACAAAAAGGTGTCATTACTGAAGGAACAAAGGAGACAAAGGAAGAGCAGGAGAGTCAAAGTCCTGAGGTGAAGCTAAGCAGTGTGACATGTGAACGATAACATGTGAGAAGCAGCTTGTTCAGTTACTTGAAAGCAATTCATGATCTGATGACCATGATCTAATTAGCAAGCTAGGAAGTTACATTTAGCCACTACATCTTAGCTGGATTAAAAGGGGATGATGCAGACTTAAGAGAGACCAAGAAAGATCCTTCAATAAAGGAACATTTTAGACTTGCAGGATTGGTAGAGAAGGGGAATTTTCAAGAAGCTACGGAGTAGAAAACAGCAAGATCTGAAAACAGTAGGATAGCAAAAGGAATAGAAGAAAGAGGACTCAAAGGTCTCTCCTGCTCTAGAGATATCAGTAACTGCTGTTCTCCAAAATAACAGGGCAAAAAAGAGGAGGAATCCTTGAAGGGGAAAGGAAATCTATTTGAATCTTACCCTGCTCTTGGGTGCTGGCAACCAGCCATCCAGGTCAAGGAGAACTACAGACCCTCATTGCTGAAAACAGAGCAGGTGGAGCACGGAGGATCTGCAAGTCATCATCACGGAAATGGCAGATAAACTAAAAATTAGGTAAGGAAACCCAAACGTATCCTCTCATTTAATATCGCAAACTATTACTTCTTCCAAACTTCCAGCATATCTATTTTGGGGTTATTTTCAAATAACCACAAATAACCCCAGACACCAAACTGGGAGGAGCAGCTGACACCCCAGAGGGCTGCACTGCCATCAAGAGGGACCTTGGAAGTAGGATTCAAATTTACTTTTGAAGCCCAGGATGTTTTAACACATGGAGTCCAGCCAGACTATGCCACATCAGTAATCGGGGACTGACTTTCAGTGAACTTGATGGTGATATGTGTACTCTGACTCCACCTACCCCAAGGTGTCCTCTGTAAGAAAGGCCCTCTCTTCTAGACCAACAGAGAAAAAGCAGTAATAATAAAGAGTTTCTAAATTAAGTATAGCCACTGCATTGCAAGTTTCTGTAAAACAATTAACAACAGCACTGCTGCCTGGAAGACAGCCATTTAAACTGCATGTGGTGATGTGTGTTTTCTATAGATAGCAATAAAGATGCCCTGGAAGATGTATATTGCTAGCCAGGTAGCAAGACTCCATCCAGAGCCCTGCTGAGAAGGTGCATCTAAGAACAAAGCAATATGGTGTAACTCTGCTAATTGTTAGGTGTGAGGCTTTTTTTTTCCCCTCTTTTTTATTCATGCTCAGGTGAGTGTCTATTTAATAGAAATAACCTCCTAAGTGAAAAACAACTGCATCATTTTCCTGGCAAAACTTAAACAGAAGGCAGCAATATATAGAATGTGGAAAAAAAGGACAAGACCCTTGGGAGGAATACAGGAACATTGTCAGGGAATGCAGAGCTGCAACAAGAAAGGCTAAGGTGCATTTGGAATGAAATCTGGTAAGGGATGTTAAAGATAACAAGAGCTTCTTAAAACATATCAGTGGCAAAAGGAAGATGAGCAAAAATGTGGGTCCACTAGTGAACAGGGTGGGTGCTCTGGTTACAAAAGACACAGAAAAAGCAGGGATGCTGAATGCCACCTTTGCTTCAGTGTTTACCAAGGGCAGCCCTCTGGAATCCCAGACCCTAGAGACTGGGATCCCAGTCCTAGAGAGAAGGTGCTGGAGAGAGGAAGACTTGTGCTGGGTAGAGGAAGATTGGGTCAGAGAGCACTTAGGGAAACTTGATACCCACAGAGCCATGTGGGTAAGTGCTGCGTGAGCTGGGGGATGTTATTGCTCAGCCACTCTCCATCATCTTCAAAAGGTCCTGCAGAACCAGGGAGGTGCCTGAGGACTGGAAGAAAGCCAGTGTTACACCCATCTTCAAAAATGGCAAGAAGGAGGACCCAGGCAACTACAGGTCAGTGAGCCTCTCCTCCATCCCTGGAAAAGTCATGGAGCAGCTCATCCTGGCTGTTGTCTCCAAACATGTGGAGCACAAGAAGGTGTTCAGAAGTAGTCAGCATGAATACACCAAGGGGAATTTATGCTTAACCAACCTGGTAGACTTCTATGATGAAACATCTGGGTAGATGAGGGGAGAGTGGCGAATGTCGTCTATCTGGACTTCAGCAAGGCTTCTGACACCATCCCTCACAGCATCCTCTTGGACAAGCTCCAGGCGTGTGGGATAGATGAGTGGATGATGAGGTGGATTGAGAACTGGCCGGATGGCAGAGCTCAGAGGGTGGTGATCAGCGGTGCAGAGTCCAGTTGGGGGCCTGTGTTGAGCAGTGTACCTCAGGGGTCAGTCCTTGGTCCAGTTCTGTTCAATTTATTCATCAATGACCTGGATGAAGGCACAGAGTGCTCCCTCAGCAAGTTTGC
>JAWLRI010000720.1:2991829-3009329 GCA_034781795.1 Crypturellus tataupa
CTGGAGAGAGTCCAGCGCAGGGCCACGAGGATGATCAGGGGCCTGGAACATCTGTCCTATGAGGAGAGGCTGAGGGAGCTGGGTCTTTTCAGTTTGGAGAAGAGAAGGCTGAGAGGGGACCTGATCAGTGTCTATAAGTACCTCAAGGGAGGCAGTGAGGAGAACGGTGCTGGCTTCTTTTCAGTGGTGGCCACCAACAGAACTAGAGGAAATGGACTCAAACTGAAACACCAAAAGTTCCACAGGAACTTAAGGAAAAAATTCTTGTCAGTGAGGGTGATACAGCACTGGAACAGGCTGCCCAGAGTGGTTGTGGAATCTCCTCTCTGGAGATCTTCAAATCCCGCTTGAATGCAGCCCTGTACCACATGCTCTAGGTGACTCGGTTGGACTAGATAATCTCTAAACGTCTGTTCCAACCTTAATGATTCTATGATTCTATGATTTCCTCATGATGGAATCTCAAAATATTCACCAAAAAATATGACTTTATCATGTCAAGTCACAACTATTTATGTTAAACTAAGTTTGTCGCATAATCAAAAGAAAATAATACTGTATTGAATCAGTCAAAAATCACCTTGCCTTTTCAAAATAAAATTTTGAATTTAACATATTTCTTCAAGACATCTAATTTTCAACAAAATGGCATTTTCTGATCAGTATATGCCCACGTACCCATATCAGAAGTCACTGTACAGAATTAGTATTCTTAAATAAGAATGAAAAGTGAAGCATTCATATGACATTGCCAATAAAATCCAATACTGCTATGTCACTTGCTATGTCAAGTGACAGTGCTTGGAAGCAACAGGGGACTTAAATGACTTAGTTAAGCAATGCTCGCATAAGTGTTGCCCTCTTGTTTTATCCAAGCTGGTAAACCTTGGGACAGGTTCCCCTCCCTGAAGTAGGTTGGTCTGAAGAATTTACAGACAACACTGCGGGGATCTGGACCATTTCAGGGCTTTGAAAAAGGTTATTAGAGCTTTTCATGCTTTTAGCACTTGTTCAAACCCAGCCTATGTTTAGAGTGTCTGAGTTGCTATATACCTTGAGAGAAACTTGGGAAATCTTGGTTCCATTGCTGCTGTACAGGCGCCCACCCCACCAAACTTGTGCCTATGTAGGCAAGCTCAGCAGAGGTGCTAGTGCCTGGCTGTCCTTCAAAGGTGCCTCCACAACAGAACTGAGACACCAGCTCGTGCGAGGAAACTTATTCTGACACTGCATCTTCTGTGGATAAATAGAGGGCTCCAGAGTTGTCAATACAGCACTTTTGCTACCACTCGATTCAGTGCAAAATAAATGAGGATATTTTCCTCTTGCAGCATGTATTAAATCCCATTAGCATTAATGAGAGTTCCACGTGAGTTTGGCAGGGAGCATATACAAAATGCAGAACAGACAGTTTCCAAATTCTCAGCCCTCCCTTATATCTTTCAGCCATCTTTCCTCCGTGAAAACATTCCCTCACAAAGTCCAAAACAAAAATAGTAAATCAAATTACTGCACATACAATATGTTAGGATGACAGGTTGAGGTGAGTAATCCAAGAGGCTAATGTACAAATAATTACTGTGCTTATATTTAGCAAAGCCCCATGAGTTGAATGCCCAGACAGCGCTAATACTGTAGAAAAGGTTCGAGTTGTCTGAGTAACTTTTTCACAGCACACTGGTAAAATAATAAATTGTGCTATGACCGATAACATTCAATAATTTCTCTGATATATTGCTACAGCCACTTTTTCTGCAGAATAAAGCTCATATTTCTCTGTCATATTAGTAATTTCCATATTGCATTTCAGGCTCCGTCTTGGAGTTAGTAGGGAAAAGTACATCACAGCAGTAACAAAAGGAAGCTGACTGTTCTTTAAAAAAATAGAGGGAGACAGAAAGAGAAAGAAGGAAATGTCAGGATTTTTTTTTTTTTTAACTTTTACAATACACCAACGGATGCCTACTGGAGAAAAGGAAAAAAAAATAAGACAGCAGCTGCTACAACACTGCTTCATTACAGACCCAGCAGAGTAAAAGCCGTGGATCCATTTTGCCTTTTTCTTCCTTGATGATATCACTAAAGCATTAATGGAATCCTTACATTCTATTGGTACAGTATGAATTTATCTACAGCGCATTCTTTATTGGTTTGAGTACAGATATGCTATTTTTGTGCATGGGGAGATGGGGGGAATGGGGTTTTAAAGCAATTGTGTTCCTTATTAACAGAAAAGTGAAAAAAACTGTTTAGTACAAAAATAAGACAATGTTGATATGCAGGTTAGGTTATGAGTATGAGTAAGAAGTGAACTAGAAACTTAACTATTCTACCAACTTTTTTGATTTGGCCCTAAATTATCCATGCAGCCTCTATTAAAGCTGACATTATAAGACAGGCACTGCTGTTGTTAGGGCTGGAAGTTCAAGTTAAATCACATAATTCAAAAGAAAAAAATACCTATGCTTTAAAGGACATCTGCCTTTGGAACTAATTTTTGCATAGAGTTGTATGATGCTACTCTCCTTATGCATTTACAGGACTGAAAAAAATTTATTAATTACTACCTTCAGGCTTCCACTAATATTCACTTAGAGACATATAACAATACCTGTTGCGTAGAGAGTAGGATAACACATTCTACAGTATTATTAAGTATGATTTTTAACATACATAGAAATAGGTGCATTTTTTAAAACAGCTAGAAAACATTATGATTCTATATTGTGTTACTGGGAAGTCCATGTGAAAAGAACCTCTATTATAAAGCACCAGATAGCATCTGTCTGAGTGGAATTTTCCACCCACAATTCTATTCTGAACTTGGCAACCAGGTTCCCAATTATAATTCCCTAAATCCCTCCGCTCATCAGTACCATTTGGTTTTCAAGCACAGGGAATGACAACACTCAGCATCCCTTTACACATCCAAGAAACAGTATAAACTTTAAGCTCTAGACAAGATTCTGCCCTGATGTTGTACTACGAACAAAGGAGAAAAGGAGGAGTGGGAGCCAAAACCCAGTCAGCGAGCCCGTGTATCTAGCTGACAGCGAGACTAGCTGAACCAAAAGGGATGGGGAATGAGGTTCACAGTAGATCTCACCAACAGAGGAGAGAGCAAAGCAGTAAGACTGGTACAAGAATCCTGTTCGTGCTTCCTACCAGAGCTTGCTAATGGCTCCTCGAGAGAATAAACAAAGTAAGTGGCTCAGACCAACTTGTCTAGGCTGAGAAGAAGAGATGTAAGGACTGAGGCTGGTAGAGCAACTCCAGAGACCCTGGTCTGTTATAAAAGAGGACAAAGGCTTTTTCTACTAAGCCTGCTCTTCATAGTTGTCATCTTACAATGCCTTCACTGGTTTAGCAGATGAACCAACCAGCCTCCCTAGCACTCTAGAATGCACAAAAATCAACAAGAAAAGGATGGGGTTTTTTACTTCCCTAAACTGCCTCTTAAACTGTGCTTAAGGGTGGCTCTGCATTTAGCCAGGCAGCTCTGAGGTGTATTGACCTGATGGCTGCTGAGGGGCACAAAAGCTTAACTTTCTTTCAGGGCTTCAAGAATCTCCTGTTTCCAGTAAACAGGAGAAATTTTGTGACAGCAAAAATTTATTTTCTATCATATAGTCAGCATCAGCTTTCAGGGTCTTAAGTAAATTACAGGGAAACCTATCTATGCTATTGCCTAAGGAAATAGCTGGATTCAGTGTCAGAGTGGAGCTCAAAATGCACAGAAACAAGACAGTGCATGTATATGATCATTTCAGAGAGTTGTCTAGTGATCCTTAGAGCCCATGAATAATGTCTCAAATGTCATTGCAATTAATTGTGAAAACCACAGGTTGAAATGGAAGAGGTTGATTTATTTATACAAGGGCTTGTCTATATCAGGAGATTTACTATGAGGCTTTGTTTTAACTGCTGCATATTAACTGGCCTGTCCCAATGAAAAGCTGCATTTACTTCACTAAGAGTCATTCAGTGAGAAGAAGCAAAGAATGTGGACTGGAGAAGGAAAATGCTCTCTGAAGTGCATGCACAGCCACATGCCCAGGTATCCTGCTTTCCTCTGCATTACTGCCTGCCTAAGGCATTTCTAGGATTGTTCTTATAATGGTCATAATATGAGAAGTTAAGGAGAACTGCTTACTTGTAATTTCTAGAGATCAACATCCAAAAATATCATCATCTTTCACGGCATTCTACCAAGTGCATACTATTATTTCCAGACTCTCGACAGACTGGTATGAATGCCACCTCTGTCAAACAGCAGTTTGGGCACTTGATTAGATGTACATACTTTATCTGACATGTTAATACCAAGCAGCAGCTTTTAGACCAACCACTAGGATGTCAACAAGCAATTTTGGATGTGAGAACAGACATAGTAGCTACTACTGCTTCTCTCTGCTTGCATTTTGGATTCCTTTTGGTGCTTGTGGAAATTGTGAAGTGGATAGCTGATTCAAGAGCAGCCATCTTCTGGAGCACTTTCTCCCCACAAAGCCATTTCTGGGCTCATGAAACAAGCACCAGCTGGCACCGGCGAGTGGTGCTGCAGAGATAAGACACCCAGGAACAGCTGCAGAACTTCAGTCTGATAAAAATATTTTCCTTGATGTTAAAGAAAGTCTGTAACTTCGTCTTGAGCTGCAGCAACAGGGTATCAGCACTTTGTGATTCGTAAGAGCGGTGAGAAATGCACAACTTTGACTAGCCAATTGCTAGCCTTGCTTACTAGACACAGATCTCAACAGCTGGGACACGTAGAGCAGACCACATTCCACACCATATTGCTACCTCGCTGGTCTTTGGTAATCAGTGAGGATATTATACTTGTGTCTCAGCAAGTTTCTTTGCAGAAGGTCTTGGAATTTTTTAGTTGAAACAAGTACTTCTACACTGAGCTGAAAGACCACCATCTACACAAAATTGAAGTACACTTGTTCAAAATACCAGGAAAGAGTAGACCACAGTAAGCTTAAAATGATCAAGTGATGCATTACCCCTTGCCTTACCACTGCATACCATTTTCTGCTGAAGGTCTAAAAGGAGAACAGACTTAACCTGATCACAATCAGAGGCAGCTTAAAAAACATCTGTGAATGAATTAAGCAGCCTATACAATACTCCATCTAAACAAAATTTCTGCAGGCGTGACCTGAGCATATTCTTTGAGGAAAGAACATAATACATTACAGGTATCTGCTTTCTATAGCAGTTTCTGTTGCCTGTTGCGGCTTACCACCTGTGGTAGAACTGTTACAGGTTCCTCAGTATCATGGGCCAGAGGAATTGGTCGGTTTTGCAGCGTTTGTTTTGCATATTCTGTAGGGCTTTTTTAAGGTTAAGCAGAATGAAGGATGTTAATTTGTGGTGGAAGATTTTTCAACATTTATTTAACAAGTAGTATTATGCAGAAAGGCAGATATGATTTGCGCTAGGGTGGCAACACAGAGCCTTGACTTAAGGGACATTAAGTGTTCTGACCTCATTCTGTAGTTCTCGTGTGTGTTACTTGCTCTCCTGAGTTTCTAAACAGAAGGTATTTTTGCTTTTACTGCTGCAGTGTCAATGCCACAGCCAGGGAGACAATGGCCAACAGACCTGTCAGAAACTGTGAAACCAGTGGAAGATAAGATTTTATTGAATTGCAACTTGTTGGTTTATCTAGATTTAAGCAACAGTGGTTATTTCTTAAAAGAAGGCACAAGGAGCAAACCATGCACATTTGAATTGAAAGATAGAGGACAGTTCAGTTTAGACACTTGGAGTGTTTTTCTTTGTTTGGTTCTTTCCCACAGCATTGGGAAAGAGGAGCTTATTGTCATTTCTAGACACAGATCTTTCCTTCCCATGGCTGGTCACGTGAAAAGGCTAAGGAGAAACCAAAAGATATCTCTTATTTTTATTTGCCAGGCTGTGAAACTTCTTATCAGAAGCAGTTGAAAGAACATAGTCACATTTTGGGGATCTTCCTAATTTTTCAAAATTAGAACTGTCAAATACCATTTTTATACCTAAAATTTTATATCTTATGCAGGCATGTTAAAAATTTGCTGTACCATTATTTCTATTTTTAATGCATTTGAGGTATATTGGGAGTTAATGGTGTTAATAAAGCTGCACAATGTTTCCTATCTATTACTTCAATTGCTTTTTTTTTTTTTGTAAAATACATTTGCAGTGATAAAAATCATCATTCAGAGATTTATACTGATAAAAATGCCTTGCACTGATAACAAACTTGCACAGACAAAATGAATTAATTGTTTGTTTGATTAAAAAGTGCCATGTATATGATAACTATGAGATCTTATGGTCACACTGTGGTTCTCAAGAAACAGAGATGTGATAAGGTGCTCATTTTTAATCTCGCGTGGTTAGGATGTACACTAATATTATGATGGGGGAGGGTGTATGTAGGTATCTATAAAATGCATCAGTCTGCTTTAGGATCTCTAGTATCAACAGGAACTGATGGATGGTGCTTAAGTGAGGGCATGAGAGAATACTGAGGAAAGAGATATGCTATTATTGGCAACCTGTCTCTTACATCCCAAACAACATCCTTGCCATAGGTAGCAATTTTGAAGAAAAACGACAACTCAGAAAGTTGCATGAGGTTTACATCCACCCTTCTTCAAGGGAAAAAAAATCTACCAGGTATGTATCATGCTATCTTTAAAAGTTACGGTAATGATTGCTATAGTCTTCTCTGCTGCAAGCATAGTTTTAAAGGCAGAATGCAACCTGACACAATCCCGGATGCCTGATGCCATTTCTACCTTCATGGTTTAGCCAGTATCCTGTCTATCAACAAACTCATGGCTCTCAAGCACTACATCATATGACAGTTGACAAAGTCACCCTCCTCACCACACAATCACCGTGCCTTAGATAAGCACCATTTGGTGATGATGTCCTGTAACAAAGTTCCTTTCGATTCATTTCTGAATAGGAGGGTAGATGAAACACTCCCATAAGACCTTTCTCTCCCTCTCTCTCTCTCTTTTATTCTATTCTGTGTGTGTGTGTGTGTGTGCGTTATTAGCCTGAATCCAACAGGGCATCCTGGTTATAACCTTTCTTGACCGTCACCTTGGTACTGCTTACATAAGCCTTCTGGGTTGCTAAATCTGGATCTGCACCTCTCCAGAAAGGAAAAGATCCAGAACCTTAAGACAGAAACAAACTAAAGACAGAATTTAGAGGTAAAACCTGAAATAAAAATAAAAATATCATGCTTGCTAGGTATGCAAACTCCTAGAGCAAAGGCAAAGCCTGGCTGTTGGCCAGAATTTTAACTAAGAAGTGATATCAAGACTTGAGAGCAGCAGAAGACCTACAGGAAAACAAAGAAGTCAGAATATTCTGGATACATGCAAAGATTAAACAATATGAATAAAATAGTACATATGCACATAATTAAAGACTATATTATTGTGCATATGCAAAAGGGAACCAAATTAAGGTTTTCTGCTAGCATCTTTAATTCTAGCATTTCCATTAAATATATTAGTTAAATCAATCACTGTAATTACTGTAAATATAGCAACTTAGCACATTTTTGTAATAAAAAGCTGACATTCAGGGAGAAAAGACTTGCATCGTACAGAATTGTCAATAAAATACCCCACAGCTATGCAACTTTGTGGGGGTGGGGGGTGAAGAAATGCTGTTTATCATCTCCAAGGAGTTACCCAAAGTACTTTTTCATGAAATTCTTCTGCCTAAGAGTAAGCTCAAGGCTACAAGAAGCACATCCTGTACATAAGGGAGTGCTAGCATCGCTGGTGGTACTGAAAACCACCATGTATACACATCTCTGGATTGAAAGTACGGTCACAACTTGCACATCCAGCTGTATTTAACAAAACACAACCTTTCTTTCTCCTACAGCTGTCACAATGATATCTAGCAATTATATTCTCTATCATCAAGCTAGACGTAATATATTTTATAGAGATTCCTTTACTCATGTCCTGGGCTCAGAAGTCATCATTTATTCCCCTGATTTTATGCAGTCAGTGTTTAGTTATAACCAAAATGTAGTATCCATAGTAATTTTTTATGCAGAACTGCTATATACCTATAACTTCTTCCATAAAATCACTAACTGTAAGACACAGCCCAGCAACAGTTTCTTTATAAACAGTTGTAGGGGTTTTCTAGCAAGATTTCTTATATAATAGTACTTGGTCAGCAGTGCTAGCTCTGTTCAGTACCCTTTATTCATACAACATGAGAAAAAAATAATTTCCTATGACACATCTTACACATTTGTAAATTTACCTGACCTGGTACTGAATAGCACAATATGTTTTACTCTTTACTTACTTTTAGATTAAAATTATTTCTCTGGATGTCTCAATAATTACAAAACAAAATGTCATATAATCCTGGGACAACTTTAATCTCATATACTACGATATCAAACTTCTGACTATCTTCTAAGATATCTTCAGTTATACCAGGTGAAATAAGTGCAGCCCACCCTGAAAAACTGGTAAATCTAGGCAATTTCAGCACCAATGAGGAAGGACATGCCAGAAGCACAACATTACCCTTTAGTCCTCACCTTATTACCCCACCAGCCACTCTCATTTATTCAGAATCATTAAGACATGTAATAGCCTTCTTTTCCCTTTAGAAATGATCAACAAATGAAGAGATATAAAACAGCCCCTCCTGTTGGCCTTTTCTGGTCCAGTCTATAGTGTTTCCTGACAGCTTTTCCCCTGCTTTTCTTACATAGATGTCCATGTGCACTACGGTGCCATCAGGAATGATAAAAACAACACAGAAAGAAGACATAAGCTTTTGGTCACAGAGTCTTTCAGCATTAAGAGAATGCAGTGCTGCACTTTCAGCTTCTACTCAGAATATTTTTAATAGCTTTCAAGTTAAAAGTAGAAGAAATAGGATGGTTTTCATTTGCCTACCCTGCAGCAGCTTAAAAAAAAAAAAAAAGAAATAAAAAAAAGAAAAAAGCGAAAATAGAGACCAGTCAAACAAGATATTTTTCAAGCAGATGAGAGAGATATTTCTTTAGGGCTGAATCTGTAATTTGAACAAATTTATCTCTCTGCATCTTTTCCTGTCCATCACAGCAAAGAGAGGTAGCCAAGAGGAGCTTGAAACAGGGAATTCTGTTAGCTAATAGATGTTATTCAGATGACAAACTATTCATATGATTAAGTTCTTACAAAGTTATCAAGAAGCCTATATCAATTCTAAGTGACTTCAGTTTTCTAGATATCTGAAAAGATACTTAACCTGACAAATTGGCACCAAGTATTCTGGAATACCACTGTAACAGTTAAGAATTGGGTTCAGCTGCATAATGTATGTTACGTGGTAACTACATGCTAGCATGTTTTACCTAATAAGTCATTTGTGGTTCAAGCACCACTAACTTGTTTTTGCAAACAAGCATAAGATGTCAGAACATCCGTGACTGAAGGAAACAGTATTTCTGAAGGTGAAATAATCAAAAAATAAGAAAGAAGAAAAGGTAGTATTTACTGAAAAAGTAAAAGGTTAGGAGCTAAGTAGCTTTGCGATTCTTTTACCTTAAAGATCAGAATTGGAGTTATTCTTTAGGTCTTAGGTGAAATGAGTTTGACGGATTAGGTGCAGTTACTAGCTGTCAGTGAACTACATCAAAACACAGCACACACATACACAGCTCACTACAAGTAGCTGCTCGCTGCTCGAAACAATTTCCCTCTGGAGCTAACATGAAGATAAATGAACTCGTACCCCAGGGAGAAGTGTCCCTCAATGAGGCAAAACAATACCCACTCATAAACATGCTGCACTGCTGCTGCTCTTCTTGGCTTAAAAAAATAGACCAGAAGTCTTTGTTTGCCAGTAGTAAGGTTTGGCCACTATACGAACCAGGGCAATATTAGAGTGGGGATTTCCAAGGAAAAAAAAATTCAAATCAGTTTCACATTTATTTCAGTCAGAAGGATTCTCCTCTCTCATGTCTATCGCTGTGTCCTGATGCCTGGCTGTTCTTTAACGGAGTGAGCATTTCTTGTGAATGACTGGCATAAGGTACTGTTTCTACAGAGATAGTTTATCTCACTTTCTTTGCTGTTCTTTCTATTGTTTTGTCTGCTCTTCTCTATCTTTCTCCCCCGCTCACTTTCTATTCCTTTTTCTATTTGCCACAGTTTTCTGAACTGAAACCAGGCTTATGCCATTCTACCGATACTTGCCCTCACTATCACTCACTAGATCACTACAGGATGTCAGTAGTACAATTCCTTTCCCTAAAATTGGTTCCATTAGGAATAATGCTCTGAGAATTTTGTTTTTGAACACATTCTAATGCTTATGTTAAAATAGCAACCACTTTAAACACAAAACCATCACTTCTGCGGTACTTTTAAACATCTCATCTGAATGACACCCCTTTGCATCAGAAGTATAATCTATCTTCAAGAGAAGACAAAAGCTACAGTGATCAGGTTAAAAAA
The DNA here is from genome assembly GCA_034781795.1 of Crypturellus tataupa. Lineage (NCBI taxonomy): Eukaryota > Metazoa > Chordata > Aves > Tinamiformes > Tinamidae > Crypturellus > Crypturellus tataupa. Next base: position 3,002,323 of record JAWLRI010000720.1, read on the forward strand.
AAAAAAAGGAACCCTAGCTACAGTGAAGACCATCTGCTCTAATCCATCCGATAACTCCTCCAATGAATCCCTAAGATCACTGAAATGTTTCTGGAACAAACAGTGCCTTTCAACTAACAAACATTCAAGGTGGATAAAACTAGAAATCATTTACTGGGAAAAAAATACAAGCCTCCAGAGAAATGTAACACGTATCGATACCCGTGTTTGCACCTATAAGCGCAAAAATGGTAGTAGAGGCTTAGTAATGCTGTGCCTCCTTTTTCTCAGCAGCAGAGCATCACCATTCTGAAGAAAAGAAATTTACTCAAATCTGTATATAGACCTTAGAAAAGTGCTACTCAGTCTTGACTGCTTGCCTACACATAACCAAGTTACTGTGACTTAAGCTGTCAGCAGAGGTAAAGGCTGGACAGGCTTCAACTGTGCTATACAATTTCCTCAGAGAAACCTCTCTGCAAGATCCCATATGATTGGGAGAAATGTTGTGGAAGAAGGAAACTTCAGTGGGGAAAAAAAAAAAACTCATTATACAAGCCCCTAAGAAGGTCTGTCACTATCAGGGATGCAGTGCCTCAAACAGTTTAGTACCATTTTCCCTCCCCTTCCAGCTAATTTGCTAAACACCACAATTTCAGAGGTAGTTATGGAGATATACAAAATGATACTTGAGAATTGATGGCTAGATATGTGATACCAATAACAGTTTCTCTTTCATTTCCCTTTACCAACAGATAAAGACAGTGACCTCTCCCAACTCCAGTGTCTCTGTCTCTCTCCAGTTCTGTATAAATCACTATACAGACAGCTCTGGGGCTATGATTTACCCTTTTCACTAACAGAAGGAAGCAGAAGACTTGTATCAGATTGCACAACTTGAGAAGCAGGCAACATTCATTCTTACCATCCCAACAGCAGATATTTTGGCATTACATGTGGTGGATCAATTTCAATGAGAAAAAAAAATGCACCACTGATTAGGATAATAGTATCCCTTTAAATAGGATACAATACAGCAATATGGCTAAACCCCTTCCTTTTGGGGGAATCACCCAAGTCTTAGTTCCCAAGAAACTTCTCTTGCAACCGACTTTTTATGTGATAAGGAGTATACTGAAATGAGCTTGAATCCTCATATTTAAAACTATACCTGTACTTTCCCATTTATACAGTGCAATGACTTTCATCTCACAGTTGAAGACAATTTTTAGCCTCTTTTTAGTTTGGTATAAGCTTCAGCCATCTTTCTTTGTATACTACGTATCATCACTCTCATTCTGCTTTTCATAATTTTTATCACATTGGACTCAGATCTGGACACAGAAATATTCAGACCCAAAATGTTTGGACCCAACATTTTCATTGCCTTATTGCAAGTAATATTCATGTCTAGATTCAGGTTTGATTTTGACTTTCATCCACATCGCATAATTCAGGGCAGGTTCATTACTAATGTTTCAATTTTGGCCTGTTAATTTAAACAGGTGCAAGCGAATAACTTAACCAGCAGTAGTATAAAGTTGACCTCGAATTAATAATGAAGGCCAGAATTCCGAATGGGATGAGGGAAGGAGAGTTTGAGGTTAGCAGTTTATGAAAAAGTACCAGCAGACCAAGTGCCCCTACTAATGGCAGGGTTCAGAAGGACTGATCCAAGTAGTTTCTCACCAGTGGCATAAGTTATTCTAATGGGTAAAGCTACTATTGAAAAGAATTACTTATCACAGACATATCTAAGCTGATGGTTATTGATATACACAGCATGTTCTTCCATCCTGAAAGATGGACATAGTTCTTTGATTCTTTGACCAAATAAAACATGCCTGACACGGTGCTGTAATGGTAGTTTTAATTCTCTAAATTCAACACCTCTGGAAAAGCAAGGACAGGGTTAACATCTTTGCAGTTTTCTCAAAACACCAGGCCAGATGCTGTTTGAGACAGGTTATACAGCATCCTGCCCATCTCATAGATGAACTGCTTGCTCCAGTCCAAGTCTGAAGAATCCACACAACTGGCACAAAAGGAGAGTGCCAGGTATTCTGCACACTTACACCTAAATTATTGAGTGATTCCATTCAAAGCAATCTCTCTGGGCACAAAATTTACAGGGATGGGCTGGCAAACCTGTGTGACGTACACCGAACTGCTGACCCAGAAAGCCAGACCCGCTTCATGACAGTCAGTGGCAACAGTCTGAGAAGGGACCTTTGAAAAAATCCATTTGAGGACAACAGGACCTGGCAGCTGTCAGCCCTGGTAGTGAGGTCAGCCGGGAGAAAGGCTTGGCCGGCCGTGTCAGACCCTCGCCAAGCTGCATTGGCCGAAGGTGCGTTGGCCGAAGCCAAACCTTTCAGCACACTGGACATAATTAATGCAGAAAAGGTCCTTTGCCCTGCAGCAGCCTGAGAAGAGCTGGTAGGGAAAGCATGGATACTGCCCTGATTCTCTTCATAGATTGTCTAGTTCCATGCACTCGTGAAATTACGTACTCGCAAGAGTTCAAGACACAAAATAAATTATTTTAGTTTCTGTAGGCACCCTAGAAAAGGCAAATATGTAGCTCTGAAGTTGTGTGATGGTTTGATAATAACTCATGTAAAAGCCCATGTAATCATCACCAAGCATTTGCTTTAAGAGCCCAAGTATGCTGAAGCCAGGATATAGATCATTATCTGCTGGAGAGTGATGTGAAAGCCATTATCAACAGGAGGCTAGAAATAGGTGTTCAGGAGCTATAGGAATATGCAGCCAGCTATATATTGCACTGTCAGTAGGTATTCAGGTTTTGCCTTGGGAAACCTAGTTAGGAATGTAGACACCTTACACAGGTAAAGGAGTAGGTATTCTTTTTTGCAGTGAGGGGTTTTGAATAGCTTGAGTGGTCCAAATTATTCTTAGAAGAAACCATTCCTTTTCAATTGAATATGCAGAAACCTGAGCCCCTATGCACCTGCAGTGCCCATATTCCTCTCAACTAGCTTCATGTCATCTATCTCTGCATATAGGTATCTTCGCAAAGATATCTATCAGTTAGATATCTTCGCAGGCACCTCCCTATTTATCCCTTAAAGTGCATCTACTTACCCCTCCAAAGACTAAAGAAGAAATTTGGACATTTCACATAAACTAGACATTCAACTAATAAATGTCAGAAGCCAGGCAGAATTACTCCCGTGCTTAAAGCAGATTGTCTGACTAACTCCTCACCTCCCTCTGAACAAAACTTTTCTTGGCTAACCACACAGGCATATTGTGTAATCACTTAGATCCCACTTGCTCCAAACAATGTGAACGCTTTTTCTCCCTTTCAGATACCTGCTGTCAAAATTCACCATCACCCTGTGCACTCTGCGTCTGCAGCTTGGCACACTGCTCATTCCAGTAGGAAGCTTGCTGGGGCTGCTGATGATAGTGCAGCGCCCCATTGGCATATTTTCTGCCAAACAGTCCTCTTTTGTACTGCTTTGTGGTCTTGATGGAAGGATTTGGCCTTTCTCCTGCATTCTTTCTAGGCATCCATACTAAGTAAGATACTTAGAAGGAATGCTGAGGATTAAGCGTACGTAATACCTCCGGAAGGACTGGACAGAAAAGAACAGATTAATGCAATAACCACATCTCACCACTGTAGGCAGAATATATTCACCCCAATAGACAAAACTGGGAGCAGCAGAGTGCGTGTGATTCATAGCTAAGCAGCCACACAGGGTGTCAGGACTACAGTTTAGAGGTTCTTGATGCCTAACTTACACTTTGTATTGAGCACATTACAGTGTGACTCCACACACCCAAGTCAGTATTAGCTACAGCTGTACTTATTAACTCCTCCACAACATTGCTTCTGCTTTCATGCTGCCAAGATTCACATTCCCCTCCTAATACAACATTAGGCAGAACTTAAAAAAAAAAAAAAAAAAAAAAAAAAAAGAAATCACAGGTCAGATGCAACAGCCTCCTAAATCAAGAAATTCTGTTTAAAAAAGCAACAGATTTTGAGCCTCTAGAGTACTTTGGGGGTCACATTTTCAGGCTTTCCTGCACAACAATGAAGACTACAAATGTACTTTAAAGGGAGGGAAAAAAAAAGGAGCAAGAGAAAGAAAATTAGAGTGGAATCACTTGCCTCCAGCATCTGGCTCTGAAGAGAAACATACGTGACTACCAGTTTTTCATTATCCTCCACTCATGTGATTCTTTCCATCATCTGTTAGATGGAGACCCTCACCAAATTATTCAGTAAGCTCTTTTTTCTGCCAAGAAAAAGAAAATTTGGGGCCGTATAATTTTACCATTTGATTGTAAATACTGCTGTTATGTAAGGAAGTGGGCACACTTAACAGGTCATCATTTCTTCTGGGAGGCAGCAGCTCTGAGCTGCTAGCTGTAGTCAGCAACAAACTTTGCCTGATGTTCTGCTAGTTAAGGAATGCTTAAATAAGAATGATATCAAAGTGATAAATACAAGCCTTTTTCCTTTGCTCTTTTCATGGCCTCAGTCTACTTTTTAATGTCAAAAAGTACTGTGAAGTATTGTAGATGTAGCTGATAATAAAAACAAAAGTTCTGGTTGCTTAACATTCTCAATTATAACCTCTAATTTTCAGTCACTTATAACTTTGCCAAAAACAATGCCTCGAGCTAGTTTAGGGGGGAAGGGTTCAGTAATTAAGTTAATCTGTTCCTGAGAGCATCAAGGAAAAGTAGGCTTCCACTTCAAATTTAAAAGATTTTTTTTTCCAGTGATTTCTTTGAAGCATCTGTACATCCCACTGCTCTAAATTTGGCATCTGTAAGTATACAAAGCATTGTCCTATAATAAAGGAAGATCCTATTTCACCAACTCATAAAGCCTTTAGGTGGGGGAAAAAAAAAATCACCATTTTGAATTTAACTGCAGGGGCAAGGATCACCGCCAACAGGGAACATGCCCTCAGACCACGATTCAGGCGCCTGGGTTCTGTGTTAGCCAAAAGGGGCTGCGCTGTGCAGTGACAGACAGCCTGAATTCCTCAGCAAATGGAGCAAACAGCAAATTAGATGAGGAAGGGGTGGGTTAAATCACGAACTGCTTGAGGGGGAGCAGGTTTCTTTAAAACAGTGAAACTCCAGAGCCTTTCTGTTCCTCTTTTCCAGCTGCTGTCTTTGCACAGAGGCATGCAAATGCATGTAAATCTCTGCACAAGTAGGGCCCACTCTGTCCCATCTTGCGGGTGTTGGCAGGCATGCCAGGCTCCCCCTCGCCGCAAGCACCGCATAGCAGGTCCTCTCTGACTTCCTGACCGCACGCTTCACGTTTGGGTAGCTGGAGGGAAGCTGGAGCATTGAGGGTGTGCTCACGGCCTGGGTGTCGCACCTCTGGCCTTCACATGTGCGCTGTGGCAGACTAGGACCTTGTCTTGCTACTTCTCAGCAAAACCTCACCACAGCCTCGCTCTTGGCTGTGCTGTCCCCTAGCTCTGACCCTGACGCTACTGCACACACCACCAGTGCAAGCCCGCACAAAACAAAAGTCTTGCCTCCTCTGACTTTCCTGAAACCTGCTCTCCTTTGGCACGGTGACCTCACCTCACATCTACTGCACATCCTACACGCTGAACACGCCTCCTCTGCTAGGAGGCCTTACCGTGCCACTTCAAAATGTAGCTCTCACCGTACCCCTTATCACAACAACCTGGTCAGCACTGACATTCCTCCCTGATCCCAAATTCACACCAAGGGCAACCCACCCCAAAAATCGCAAAGACTGAACTGATTAATTCATCAGTAATTCTGGCAACTCACCCACTCTTTCCCAATGTTGGGTCTCAATCAAGGTCATTTATGTGGATTTCCAGTCTCTGTGATCTTCTCCTGCTGAAGAAAAGATAGAAAGGCTCTGACAAGCACAGTTTGGATTTCAACCACCCACATGGCTCTGCATGGGACCTGGAACCAAAGGCTCTTTTCCCATGCCAAAGCACAGCTCTCATATATTTGTCAATAATAATTGTAACTAGAACATGCTATTTCACTGAAGTTACTCAAAGCTGAAAGGTCCTCAGTCTTTTCCATATCCTCCTCTCCCTCCTTCAGCAGGGAAGCATCCCGCATCCCCACGGCTCATTTCTCCCATGTCTCTATGCCTAGGAGACTCCCCTAACAGGAACTAGCTTCCAGGATATATTTGAGGCTCAGGACTTTCCTATTAATTTCCTCTACATTCTCACCCAAGGTTTTGATATTCTGATACCATGATTTTTGTCTGCCCTTCTGTAGTTTTTATAATCTTGATGCTTAGTTGCTGTGAGCTCTCATTTTTTGGCAAGACTGACAAAGGGGTTTGCTTTGTAAAAACAAGTTTTATTCCCCTTGTAGTTCTAGAAGTAGGGCAAGCATGATTTAAATGCAAAAAATACATACATTAACTATTTATTTCTGTGAACAGCAAGTAAGCATCGGAAACATCTATCCAAGTATTTATGTAGAATGTTTTGCTGGAGTAACTACAAATCAAGGTAAACATGGAAATATCTGCCTTGCTTCTTTGGGAAGCAGACCCCTTGATGCATGCCTATTTTTAGTTTTCATTTTCTCCATTGTGCTTTCCCGTATTTAAGAAGGTAAGTACCAGTGCTGTGCAGTTTTTCAAGCCCAAGTCACAACAAGAACTACCATAACCCTTGGTTTTAACTATGCTAGGTTTTAATTTAGTAATTATGTTATATATTTTCATATAAATGCTACCCATGTTTCTGATAAAACCATTGCTGAAATTGGTGCAAGCTACAGCACAGACAAGTCTCCATCAGCTGGGATTAAGTTTACTACTGCTTGGGTTAGATTTATTAAATCTAGCATAAATGGAAGACATATATTTAAAAATATATACATATATATGTAAAAAAATCTGTTTGCTGGAATGGAGATATGTATTAAATGAGCAGCTGAGCCACGAAGGAAATTGGGATATTTAGCAAGTTTTATAATTATTGATACAGCTAGAATGTCTGTTCTCTGGAGCTCTA
>JAWLRI010000720.1:3011829-3044329 GCA_034781795.1 Crypturellus tataupa
GATAGATATATACGCACACACAGTTTAAATTTTACTCACCCCCTTTTCTCCTCTATTAAAATTCCGAATGGCTAAGAGGATTTTCTCAATTTAGTCATACTTTTAATCTTCACTGAAATGAGTGATGACTTCTTATAATAAAAAGTTGACAGGCTTACATTGCGCACCGGTGGATTAGTTTCCCTTGGTGATGAGGTTTTCTTTTGTGCGCCGTGTGTCTGTTTGATGGAGGTTTAACAGAAAGCATTTTGGCAGAAATTGGATGCAGCAGGGATCATCTGGAGATGGCTGCTGTTCGATATTAACTGCACACAGTAACTTTTTATTTATTTATTTATTATTCTTCAGCCAGGTGACAGAAGCAGTCAAAGCATGTTTTCTTCTCCTGAAAGAAACAGAAGCATGTGTGTGTGTGTTTGAGGGGGGGGCGGAATTATAAAATTAAATGTATATGTGCGATATAAACCTCTTTAAGCCTTGTGTTTTATTTGCTTTTGGCCTTTGTCTAACAAAAGCGTATGAGTAAGATGTTCTCCATAAGAAGTTATCAGACCCATGAACATCTTCCTCCCACCTTTTTTTTTTTTTTTTTTTTTAAAGAATCAAAAACCCAAACAAACCGCTTTTCATCCTCAGTGAGGGGAGGGGTATGAAATTAAATAAGACACTGTCATAGAGGAAAGAATGTTCTTTATTTGAATGTACATGGGCCTAATTCCTTTATGGAAAAAATAATAATAATAAAGCTGTTCTTTTGTAGCTTTTTACAGTTTCTACAATATAAACAAATGTAACTGCTTCCCAGTATCTTCAGTAATGCTACTTGATTGGTCTGATGAAGGCATGAGATAATTTCAGCGTTAATTCATGACTGATCAAGTACTTGCTTTCAGACACTCATACATACTGCGACATCCATGATATGAGTAGAAATCTAATTTGTAACACCTGCCTGATTAGCTCTAGTTTGTAATTCCGTATCAATAGCTATACTAGACACAAAATGACCCAGCTTTCAGAAGACCCGAGTAGGTCTGAGTAATCAGTAGAAGCTCTTCTCCGTATATGTTCTCGCGTATATGAAGCCCGCAAAAAACAGAAATTTGCCCCAGGAGAAACTACCTTCAATTTACCTTTCTGCCTTTCACCAATGCATCCAAAAAAAAAATTCCCTGCACACCTGTGCACTATTCTCAATTTTTAAATTCAGGCTTCTCTGCCAGATTTAGGCCCATAGAAACAGACAGACCGATTCACGCTATGCAGGAACTGGTCTTTCAGAAAACACATCCAGCGAATACCATACGAGTTCAGTGTTGGGATAATCCAGTTGCATAGACAATTCTAGAAAGATCTTCAGAAACATTTACATATATTTCAAAGTATGGCCTTCTTAATATGCATAGTCTTATAGTTTGGTTCTAGGTGTCCAGATATGAGCAATTTCAATTTTATTTCTTTAAGAAATTTATGTTAATGCCAAAAAGTTACTAGTAGAATAATCATGAGCCATGTTTAAATATTTTTCACACTTCAGAATTTTAACTGACAAGTTAAAGATGTAGTTTATTTTTTAAATAATACAAAACAATGTATTGTTTTGTATTATTTAATTGTATACAATTGTAAATTGCATTTAATTTCACTGAACTTTTGAAACTGAAACAATATGTTTATAATAGAGATAGGAAAAGCTTAATCTGCACTTACCTCTGGTTCAGACAGCCAGCAGTGACAATCCTGCTTTCCTTGTCAAGTTTCAAGAACTTGCAATCCTTAATTTAAACACTTGAGAAATCTATGGAGCCTGTCAGTCTAGTTAATGAAGCCTCCTCCTTCCCCTTTTTTAAACAAAATCTGACTTTCTTTAAAGACCACTTAAGGCATATCTCTGATTATACAAACAGGTTCTGTCCTGGAAGAATGAATAATCCAATAATACCTCTTTTGACTTGTTTCCTTCACCACCCCCAATCGTTCTTGAAAGGCATATAGCTCCTTTAAAAGTAAGGAGCTACTAAAAATAGTCTGGTCTAAGATAGACAACAGATGTATGCCATTTTCAATGCAAAGAGATTAACACTGCTTTGATTGGAAGGCTTCTTGATCTTTCATCATATTTTAGGACTTCATTTACGAAAACATAATGAATTAATGACCGTTTAATATTCCATTACATAGCTATGAAAATAAGCTGCTTTTACAGGTATTTACAGTGAGGGAAGCTGCTTGCTCAGGATCACACAGTAAACATGAAAACGGACATATGAGATGATACAAGCAGTGTTAAAATGCATTCAGTTGTTCAAAAAGTTAGACTCACCTAATTAGGTAGATGTTGGCACCTAGATTTTTGAAGTCTTAACCTCAGTTCTCTAGACTTCTTTAAGTAATTTACTTAACAGGGAATCAGATGCTCGAAATAAGACTGCTACCTCACTATGCTAAATGCTATGAAATATACATTGACCTCCCTTTACCAGTGAATTTGCAATCTCCTCAGGACAAAACACAATAAATGATTTTATACATGGTATGAGGAAACCTATGTATTTTTTTCTTCTATTTTGTATTCCAATCAGAGAAGTCAAGTAGGAGAAAAACATATAGGAGTGGCAGAAACACATGTTCACATAGTTGGGTTGTTTATATAGCTGTTAGAAAAGTAGGTAAAATCATTAAATACTAATGATTGGATTGGCTACCCAGAGGGAATTGCTAACACTGATAATAATTCCTATTCTTCTCATGGTAGAAAAGAATCTTGTGATAAATGTGGATGTGAACATTAATGACACGGTATGCATCAGTACAGACGACGGAGAATAGAAAAAAAACATGAAAGACTCTATGTTCCTTCACTACTGAGAGTGGCATCAGTCTCAGCATGCATAGGCTGAAATGAAGTCACAGTCAAGCCTGGGCAGAAGCAGGGGCAGGTAGGAGTAGAGAATTTGAGAATAAGTTTAAATGTAAAAGGGGTGGAGCTACAACAGGATCTACATATACTGTAACAGGGTCAGAATTAGGGGTCAGAAGAACTACATTAGCCAGAAATGTCTTGAATATGTCTTGGGAATAGGAAACTGATTACATTCAAGAAGGCGAAAGAGGATTACTTCAAATGTCAAGCCAGGGCAGGAAACAGAGCAGATGACGAGGAATACAAAAGTGGAAACTCTTTGGTGAAACCAGGTACAGATTGGGTTTCTTAATGTCACAGAGGTATGGATGGCAAGACAGGATCTATCAGAAAGACTGCTTAGTGAGGTAGTGGCACCTCATTTCGATAGGAGTGGCAGCAAGATGGCAGTATTGACTATTGTGACCAAAATTTGGAAGAAGAAAAAAATCTGATTTTGACTGTTTAAATTTTAAAATGATGATAAGAATGCCAACAGATCATGTCAGAATGAAAAACAAATACAGGATGAAACTGGTGAAGAGTGAAAAAGAAGGGTTTTTGAATCAACTAACATAAAAATGGTACTATCTCCTATGTGAAGATCAGCAGAAGACATTAGACCTGATCCTAAGAGGTTTCTGAAAGTTCTCTTTAAAACATCTACATGGCTTAGACCTAACACTGATTTTTCCAAAGTGTGAGAAAGACTCAAATGTAATTCCATACGACAAAGTAATCATATTTTCAATTTTTTTCATAAATAGGGATATGGGCATAGACTTACACATTATATTCATTCACAGAAGCTTTGGAAACATGACTTCTGAGTGCATCATATTTGTCAAGCTATGGAAGGCTAAAAGCTAGATGCATAGCCTGATACCTGCTTTAATTGTCAGAAAGATTACCTTAAAAGATTTACAATTCAGTTAATCTTCTTAATAAGGATGTCCTATACATGTCATGAGCATATGAACCCTATTTCTTTAGACTAAAGAGTTGAATATATTTTAGTTGAAAAAACAACACTTCAATATCCGATATGAAATTGTTGAATTTCTCTTAAACTGGTGCAACATCCTTCTCACTGAAAATTATTGTCATCAGGCCTAGTGAAGACAGACAGTATTTCAGGCTACAGGCCAGTGGTGCTTACAAGCTCCCAGTGAAAAACAAGTTTGCCTACAAAGTCCTACTTGTATGCCAGGGGATGTTCTTATGGTATTGAAATTACAGTTCAAAATCAGGGATGAATTTCTAACTTGGACCAAAATTAAAACAGAATTGTCAATCATCAGAAAGCCTATACAAGAGGCTATTTCAGGAGCAAGTCTATTCATTCTCATTTATGCTGTTGCTTTCTCTTATCCCTGCCTTAGCTTCTGGAGCTGACAAACACTGTGCCCGTTTGCTTGATATGCGTCAATCTGCTAGCATTTGAGTCTGTCATGTTTTAACTCTTCCTCTTACTGACTGCGTTAGCTGCTGAAAAGGCTACAAAGATAATTGATCCTTAGAGGACTTCATGACTAGAGAGATCTGAAGTCAGTGGTTTGGATGTGTCTCTCAATAAGGCTTACAACAATCTGAGGCGAATCCCCCTAGCCCTTGTGCAAACTGCTGTCCGTAGCTTCCTTGGGTCGATTGCTGCAGACAGGTCCAGGCGATTGAGGATAAAAGTCTGCCCTTCACCCAGAAACAGCAGATCGCTGGCCATCAGTCTCACAAATGCCATTTTTTTTTCTCTCCACGTGCTGACTTGAAATCCAGATTGTGCTGGTCTAGTGTATTGATTCCAGTTTTCTCTCTGGCTAGTCTCTCCCTAAGCGTACTCCAAAATGAAAGGTTTGAACCTGGCTGGTCGCTAATGTGATGCAGTTTCTTCAGTGAGGAAAGAAAGGGACCTGCCCTGACAGGGCCATTGATTAATTTAGCCAAACACAATGTAGTTGCTGAGGATAACTAATGTCACAGGTCAGAGGCAGAGGTCAGTATGAAACAATATTTAGGTTTCCATTACCGCTGAAGATGTAAATTTGATTTCTGTAATGAAGGCCAAGGTGTTTCTTGGTCAGCAGGCAGGGGTAACTCACGGCAATACACAAAACCTGCTCCTGAGAGGGCCCTACCTCATCTCCTGGAAGGACATAACAACCTAAAGCATGTACACAACACACACTTAAGACAACAGCATGATGCCACAGGTCATTCTTGACATCAGCAGATGAATAAGGGAGAGAATACCTAAGCCTATGCATCACATACAGGTACACAACTGCAACTCTAACTGTGGTAGATGAATCAAGCACGCATTTCGTTCAATGTGCCAAAATTACTGACTGACTGAAAACCAGTGTGTTCCTGCTGAAGTCAACAAAGTAACAGACTTACAAGTCAATACAGAACATGGCATATTGTATTTGACATACATATTTAAAGCAGCATGTCTTTGCATGGTCTTTTCCAGCTTTATTACACGAATACATATGTTCCTGCTGATGTAATTCTCTTGAAAGGTATAAATAATGGATATTCTTCATAAGCAGTTGACCCCCTGGAAAGACTGAAATCAGAGAGAGGGAGTTAGAGCCACCTTGCACAATCCAGCTTGCACCTGCACTCAAAGTCACTGGATAAAAGTCAGTCAGAGGAATGCCTCTAATGTGTTATTGCCTGCTGCCTCCAGTGTCACTCTGGTCACCGGCACCAAGGAGTCTATTAGATAGAAAAGACAGGGGAGGAAAACAGTTGAAGTAATGTAGCTTGTTAAACTACTACTTTTCAGGTCTTTGGGGAGCACTTTTTGTTTTATTTTTTTTTTACCAGGAACAATCACTTTGTAACAGAAGGGGCCTTTGGCACCAAAACAGGTGCGATGCCTCCTCCTTTCCCACAGCCAGCTACAAGAATAAAGGAAATGATTCTCAAATATTGCCAATTCTGAGGCATTTTAATTTTTTATGTGGTTCACAGGCTCTGACAAATCAGAGATTCAGATAATCCTAAATTCTCTTAAAGTCTTCATTCTACCTAAACACAATACAAAACAAATGCAGAACAATAAACGAAGCAAAGATTTTCTTCTCAGCCATTCTTGAAAATGGCTGTCAGAGTTTAAAAAAAAAATAGAAAGGCCAGACTTTACCACCACTTTTACTGATGGATCTGGGATATCTGTACACTGGTAACTGCTTCTGATCTGCAGCATTATCGTACCAAGATAGCTGTTGCTTTACATTTTTTAGAGGCTTAACTTGTGCCTGCTATGTATTTGCTAGGACTGGACAGATGGGCCGGAAAAAAAAAAAGTAACTACACCATTTTTCTTCTAAAATGCTTATCTGAAAAGAGAATTCAGCTTTTAATTTTCAGTGAAAGCCTGCATCTTTCATCTTTCCCATCCCATTGACATTTCACCCTTTCTACAGAGAAGTCTGCAAAAATACCTTCCAGGAAAACTTCTTGTTCTAAAGTCTAAGACTATAACACCATAATCTATAAGCCCACACTACTACCATATCAAAGGAAAGCAGAAGGAATGCTAGTCTAGCAGGGATTTTAATCACTGAACCAGGCCTAGGCCTGTACCAGTCAAGGTTAGAAGAAAGTACTTATTTGCTTTGTCTTCAATTGCTCTCTAACCACTGGAACAAAAGTAGATGGTATAAAAAACTTTAGCATCCAACATTAAAGAAGCACCTAAGCAGTACTAAATACTTGAAGTTTCAGCATTATAACTGAGAAATGCATGTGCTTAAATCACTTAATACTCTTGAAAAATATCATCTTAAATTTTGTACACTGGCAATGAAAAGAAATGCACACTCATGTCTAGTTTAGCAGAAAGATGGGAAAAGAAGCTCTTTGTCCTTCCTCATCCAAATGAATTTAATAGAGCCCTTTGTCCTTCCTCATCCAAACAAATTTATTATAGAGCAAGTACAGTCTAATATTGTACCCTCACCCCGAGATAAAGTCTGACTTTTTTAACACGTTGATGTCAACAGAGTATTAGTCTGGATTTGCATCTTTGTAACTGAGATGAGTCTCCAGTCTGCTGTACACAGTATGATTTTTTTGCCTCCCTTATGGTTAGTTATAGTATAAACATATCCTGCCTCTTTCATACAGCCACCTGCCATTTTTGCTTTATTGCTGCCAGAAGGTTTAAAGGCATGCTTTTAAATATCTTGAAAGTTTCCTGTTGATAAGAAAAGGTGGTTTTAGCACTTTTAAGTAAACAGTAACACACAAACATCACAAATCATGCTTTTTGATAGAATCTACATTAGCTGCATGATGCATAAAGGACTCTACTGTGTGGGGAGGAGGGGGAAAAAAAGGCTCAATTTTTCTTAGGGAGACCTAACAAGAAGTAGTTGCAAAACCTGGGCTGGATATACACTGTTCTATATCAAAACAATTAAATCAGCATTCAAAATGGTTTGTGTAAATTTTTTGTTTTGGTAAGAACCACTGGGCAGCAGTTCAGATAAGAGAGCAGTAGATAGATTAAAACTCCCATGGATATTCGCTATCTAAAAAAATATTCTGTTCTGAAATCTCCACCTCAAATGGGAAAAATATCCACCATGTCCAAGAAAACAATTGAAAAACAGTAACACAAGTACATCACTGGAATCAACCTTTCCAAACACCTTGAAAAGGTTGATTCCAGTGTAGTTTCTGGAATATTACTGCTATTCCTGGATAGCTGACATGTTAAGACTAAAATCATTGCCATCATAGCAAAACATTGCTATATGTTTAAAAATCTATAATACAAAACAAATCTATTAAACAGGCAGCAAGTTAAACCATAGGTGACCCAAACAGAAAATGTTTATCATAAATCATTGGTACTATGCATAGATTCAGACTCTAAACATGACCTGCTGCTTGCATACCTACAAATACAACCCCTCTGTCAAAAATCACAAGCTTCAGGGTGTTGGCAGAAAACCAGATGCATGTGTTGCATAAAGCCCAAAGTGACAAGCAGCAAATTTATAGCCTCTGTGTTTGGAACTGGGTATGAAGTACAATTAAAATAGCTTCTTGGAAAAAAAAGTGAGTGATATGGTCACACCCAAGGGTGAATATTCATAGCAAAAGATTCAAGACACATCTAATCTTTTCTCTCATAATTTGAGAAAAGTTTCTCATTTTTAATATTTTTCAGCATATGTTTCAAATATTCTTTAGCCTGCAGATAATTAGCCTGATCTCCATTACTGTTTTTGCAGCACGAATTTGACTAGCTGAATACCATAGTACAGTTGCTACTTCTGAGTTAGATAACTAATATATTATAACCTGAGAATAGATACTATGTGCTTGTATTTATGTCAAGACACTTGTATGTAGACTTCCGCAAAACTTTTCCTTAAGTACAAAAGTACTGACCAGACAATATTGTTTGAAGAAAGCTGGCTAGCACGTGTAGATGAAATCAGCTGTAAATGGGTACACAGCTGGTTGAAAAACTGTAGCTATTGAGTAGCTGCCCATGATTGACATTCAGAATAGAAGAGCTCTTCAAACTGGCTGTTGGAGGGATCTGTGGACTAATTCCATTTGGAATTCACATTAACAGCTTCGGCACTTTCCTAAGATTGGTGTAGAGCAACAAATGAGGGGACTGAGTACTTGGGCAGAGAGATCCAAATTTGAAATGACCTTGATACACCGGAGAGATGGTCTGAAACCAGCGAGGTGAAATTCAACAGAGGCAAGTGCAAAGTGCTGCACTTACAACGGAAAAATTAAATAAAGCTGGGTATAACAGGCCCAGAAGTGGTAAAGCATAAAATAGTCTGGGACCTGTGGTAAAACTGTTATCAAAGCTGCAGATTGTGTCAGGGAGATTTTTTTTTTTAAAGAAAGGTGCCACTGGATGAATTAATGGAAGACTTTCTCTACTCAGTGATGAAAAGCCCTGTGCTGAAATAGTAGATGACAGGCATAAAGTTACAGGAAGATGGGAGCAAATTAACACAAATGCAAAAGGAAACATTTGGATCTGGTCTTGTTTGACTTTTTATCTGCTTTGAATCAGGCTGCTGCCACAGAAAATTCCCACATCTGTTCACATGCTTCTTCTGCTTCATTCATGCCTTATCTAATGACTAGGAGGCTATGAGCTGGTTCCTGATCTGAACTAGCCCACCAGACTATACGTTATGAGGCTTTATTTACATAAATTTCTGTTCTAGTTCTAATGGAAAAGTTGGGAACACCGGAAGGCAGTATAGAGTGAGCTGGGCTGTGCCTCTCAGCAGCAACCTTCAACAGTGCGAAAAGAAACTCAGTGAAACTGTGCTCTGAGGCTGCAGGTCTGCAGAGCTCTCCTGGCGGCTTGCTGCCTTCTCTTCCACCTTGCCTCTCAGTCCTCTTCTGCCTTGAACTGCATGATCATGCCCAGTCCTTTGCGCTGTCTTTGGTGTTTACTGGAATCCTTCATCAGCCTCTTTGAATTACAAATCCGATGGAAAACTCTCCAACCTTTTTGGATAGGCTAGTTTTCTGATGCATGATTTTTAAGGATGCTAACATACATGTCCCATAGGCATTCATCCCTTGCTCCAGGCAAGACCTGGGGCATGAGCAGGCAAGGCACAGGGATACCATTCTAACAAACACAGCTATTTCAAAGAGAAGATGTCCATTCTCCAAATATCAAGACAGACAGCACAATTCATAAAAATGTATTCAGAACTGCAAAAGATAAAAAGATCCTGAGCTATCCATCTGTAATTCAAACAACATTTGTTCATATAACTCATTCTCCTGGACAAGTTACAAAATTGGCCTGGCTCAGTGGTCCTATTTGCATGTTAACAACAGCTGACAAAAATTTTGGGGAGCAGGAAGGATGGCCCTATGACTAAGGCCTGAAGCTAAGTTGGATAGTTGAGAACTTCCCTTCTCATGGGGTGGTAACAAACATTTTGTCTGAATAGAAAAGGGTTATTTTCAGAAGAAACCTAAAAAGAGCAATTAGGTTTTATAGGGTGAAGGCATAAAACAGGGTCATAGAAGACCAGTAACTGTGTTGCTTCTTCTCACCTTTCTCTCTCATTTATTAAAACTCAAAGGCAGCAGGCTATCACCTGTGCTTAATTTCACACTCCTCAGCTGGCTGCCCTGTAGCAGCAGGGCTAGATGTCACACATTGCACCTACATGCCAGGCCCCGCACCTCTGCCCACAGCATCAGAAAACCAGGTGTGCCAACAAAAACAAGGGCAAATGCCCTAGGTGAACATTTCCACCTCATCCTTATTCAGCTCCTTCTGGTATCAGAGGTGTCCCAGTTTTTGTAGGACCAGTCTGTTAATTCACGTACTGCATTGATCTGAGTTTAACATAGAAATTATTGGAAAAAGAAAAATCAAGGTGCTATAAGTACAAGTCTCATTTAGGAGACGAAACTGCATCAGAAAAGCAAGGGTAAATGTGGTGAGAGGGTAACAAATTCTTGTGCAGGCCTCCCTATCAAGAGCAGCATCTTGTGAAACTACAGTCTCAGTCGTCATACCAAGCCTGCACTATTAAATAAATGACAAAATTAGAATAACAGGAATGGCTTCATCTATTTACTTGAGGTTACCTTCAATCATCACCAGTGTAATTGAGAAAAATTTGGGTTACAGGAAGATTTTTCAAGCTGTCATAGCAACATTATAGTACAGAAAGATTGAGATACATCTCAGATGGCAGGGGCGGAATATTTATCCTTATCACACAAATGTTGGGATTGCGAGTTCTTTTTTTCCCCCCTGTATCTTCAAAAGAAAAAAAAAAAAAAAAGGGAAAAAGTTCCAACTATAAAAGGTATTTGTCAAGAACAGCCATCGGCCAGCACCACAAATGAGCAACTCCAACGTGAAAATATTTTCAAAGTTCTAAATGAGTTGTCCCTGTGGTAATAAAGAAAGCTGTTTTACAGCATGACAGTATGTAAGACAGCATTGTCAGCTATAGTTTATTTAAAGCACAAGGCCTGTAACAGGAAAATAATGACTTTAATAAAATTTACTATTGACTTTGTAGGCTAAAATCTTTCTGTCATCAGGAATACAGAAAAACAACCTGCCTGAAAGCCCTTCACTTAAATATATTCCTTTAATATTTCAAAGCAACTTGTGACTTTTTTTTTAATATACATGCTACTTCAAAAGATACTGTAGTGGGGTGGAAATTAGTATTTTTAATAGAAAGTTGGAATTGCTTACATAAGGGAAAAACTGGTAATGACCTATGACACTGTCTACTGAAAGCAACATTTGAGGAAACTGCAAAAGCAGTTAATGCAATTCCTTGAAAAGCTGTATAAAGCTATGTCACAAATGAATGATTTATAAATTACTGAACGTCCTTCTCATCTAGAGGATATCTTTTAATCATACGCTGTAGTTTTCTCTGAGTGAACTCCAAAGTGCCTGCTACAAAGATACACAGAAATCTGCAGCATGTTAACAAGGTTGGGGTCATTTCTAAGAATCGAAGGGGGAACAAAAAATAAAAAACTTTCACATTCGGCATGATTTTACTCTCCAACCAATTTGATTAAATGCACTACAGTTTTCTGGTAGTGTGTAAGAGGTCATGCCTTTTATATGAAAAACTGCAGAATTTTCATTCCTTTAATGTTTTTTTACATAGCTAAAATAAACTGTAGTAAGAAGTTTCCCAACAGCGTATGACAGCTCAATTTAGAGGTGAAACCTTTTAATAAAATCTCATGAAATGAATGCTTTGGTTTATGCACTCTGTTTGTGTTTCCCACTGGAGTGCTTAGCATTGTGAAGAGGTGGTTTCTTTCTTTACTACTTCAGTGCAACCTCACAAAGGAAAGACGGGAGCTTTGGAAATAGAAAAGCTGTAGCTTAGCCATGGTGAAATTGTTGATGGAGGAATCTTAATTTACAGTGAAAATGCTTTCCTCTTGACTTTAAAAAATGCTATTGTGCATTAATTTACATTGCAGATAATTAATTAAAAATGAAGAAAAATATTCCACAGAGGCTTTTAGAAAGGACTCTGGGGTCCAGAAATAGTATTAAGAGGGGAACCAATTAAAGATTTATCTGAGAGTGAATAATTTTGCTAGGACTTTGGCAATAGAACTGGTTGAAGTCACATTTGTCGCGGCTTTGTCGTGTTTCATGCACATCCACAAAATCCTTTTTTATGCTTGCTGAGGGAAATATCAAGGAATAAGTAATCTTTCCATGAGAAAGCACAGTGCCTGCCTTTCCTAATGCGCTACACAAACACCACCTATAAAAAGCAGTAGCACCTTTCATAAACTTCTGAAAGTTTAATCATGCACTTCATAGAAAATTTAACTCATTTCCACATTTACCACTGTGGAGCTCATTCACAGCTAGAGAACTAGGAGGACAAAAAGGGTCCAGAGAAGGACCAAGCCTACAGGAAGCAACCACTAATGTCATAAAAATTATACAGGCTTAGCCTATCTGTGCAGCCAACATGTTAGCAAGCGATGCCAAAAATCATAAATCCAATAAAATATAAATCACAAGGAGGAAGTGTCCCATTGAATGAGTGCTGTACAGGCCTCAAAACCACTGTCCTGCCAGGATGTTAACTGTAAAACTTTTGCTTAAAAAGGTGCCTGCCCAGAACTAAGTTCATCTCCATGTCTGCTAGAGGTTACCAGCACTCTAGGGGTTTTCTCTAATTTGAATTCAGTAAAAGTTCAAAATATTTTGCTTTCTGTAAGCCTGACAGATTTTTGCAAACACCAAGGTCACTAAGAAAAAAATTTTTTGCAGACTACTACTCCTAGTCCTCCTGCTGCTTTCAGCCCTATAAACATTACAAGAAGTCTAAAAGCTGTACAAACTTGTTCTGGTATGACAAATGAAGGAGAGAGATAATTCTAGTTGTCCCCTCTTGACTCCCTTTCCCGACCCCTTTAATCCTCATCTTGTGCCATAGCAGTGGGGAATTAGCTTGGGAGGGACTCAGTGCCAAGGACATATATATGCCTGCACTTGATCCAGTTTCAGGATAGACCTCAGCTCCATACTCACAGCAACATTTCATTTTTGCAATGGACGTTCAATTCATATTTAAGAGACCCACTTTTCAAGACATTTCTGCCCTCAGAAATTTCCATTCTCTTTATTAAGAAATTATGATAGTTCAGTGCTTGAAGAAAAAATCAGGACTAAGGAACCTCAGTCTAGATTTTGGAGTATGTCTTAGACTCAAGCTCTTCAAAGTCTTGCCCTTACTTTTTATCCAAACTGCAAGAGGATAGTTTTATTAATTTCAGCTGGAGGTTATATTGTCTTTTATCTTATTTTTCAAGGCATGTGTGAGCAGAGGGGAAGACTTCAAATCTATAGCTCATCAACTTTAACAACTTTTTTCTTCCTTTTTTAAGGGAGGATTTATATAATGTAGAACACAGGACATTTACTCATTAAACTCTTCCCTGGGGTATCAAAAGCTCCAGCCTTTCTACAGTATACCGAATAGGAGGAAGGAGATTTGGAAAGACAAGGGGAAAAGTAGGCATTTTTAAGAAGCCCTTGGTATCTTTCAGGCATTTTAAAATTGTATCTATTTCATTGTGTAGTTGTTCACCTTGCACTTTTCTGATATTGCTTTGCTACTCAGTAAATATAGTAGCAATTATTAACTCAGCTGTAGAAACTCACATTACCTCCAAAATAAAAATAAATATCACTTGACAACAGTTACAGATGTGCCATATCGGTATCACTTTCTAGAACATTAGAATGGCGATAAGCTGAAAAATGTGGAGCTAAGAAAATGATGTAGCCCTAAGAGCTGTCGCAGGAAGTGCAGGCACCTTCTAGTCATATACTCCTGAGCTTGGATAAATCATTAATGACTTTATGGCATAGTATCCCATCTCAGATGTCTTAATTAACTAGTATTCTGGGTGGCTTAATACAAGCTCACAAGTCATCCTTGATTTTTTTTTCTTTGAAGAATCACCTGCAAAGATGATCAAGGAGCCAAAGCAGACACTCTGCTGGACCACATACATATAAACAAGGAAGAACTGATTCAGTTGTGAAGATCTGGGGCAGCCCAGGGTGTGAGGACCATGAGCTGATAGAAGTCAATATCGTGTAAGGAGAGAGCAGGTCAAAACGCAGGATCACAATCCTGACCTCCAGGACAGCAAACTTTGCCCCCTTCAGGGCCAAATTCTTCCATTCTTGGAAGAATGGCATGGGAGGCAGCCCTCGAAAGAAGAGGGGTCCAGCAGACCTGGCTGATTTTTAAGGATCACCTTCTCTGAATTCAAGAATGGTCCATTCCAACATGCATGAAGGGGAGGTGACAGGAGGCCTGCATGGATGAATAAGGGCTGACTAGCCGTTGAGTTAATTCAAACATGAAAAGGAAGGACAGGGAAGAACAGGGATAGGCTGTCTAGAAGGACTATAGATGCACAGCCCAAGCATGCATGGCTAGCATTAGGAAAGTCAAAGCCTAATCAGAGTTGAATCTGGTGAGAGATGAGAAGGGCAAAATGAAAAGCTTCTTTAAGCGTATCAGCAGCAAAGGGAAGATTGGGGAAACCTTGGGTCTGCTGCTGAAAGGGGCAGGCAACTGGTGACAATGGACATGGAAAAGGCTAAGGCATGCAAAGCCTTCTTGCCTTCAGGAATCCTAGGTCTCTGAGACCCTTGAGAAAACGCAGAGCAAGGGATAATGAGCCTCTGTGCAAGGAGGAGCCAGGTACCAAGTTAGGATAAACTTCTGGATACACAGAAGTCCATGAGACCTGAGAGGATGCAGGTATAAGAGCTGAGGGAGCTGGCTGCTATGCCTGTGAGGCCACTCTCAGTTTGAAAGAAAATGGCAGTTGGCAGAGGTTTCTGAGGACTGGAAGAAAGCAATTGTCATCCCTCTCTTCAAGAAGGATAATAAGAATGCAGATCCCAAACTACAAGTCAGTCAGCATCACTACAAACCCTGGGAAGATGATGGATCTCGTCTCTTACTAGCCTGGAAGCCAGTTCCAGACTTATTAAGGACAAGGTGACTGGAAGTAATTAGCACAGATTTATCAAGGGGAATTCATGCCTCACCAACCTGCTAGCCTCCTACCATGAAATGACTCGTTTGGTGGACAAGGGGAGAGCAGTGGGTATTATCTTATTGAAATCAAGGTTTTCAACACTGTTTCCCACTACATCCTCATAGACGAGCTAATGAAGTATGGACTACGTAAATGAATGGTGAGGTAGACTGAAATCTGGCTAAACTGTTGGTGGTCTCTTAGTCGTGATCAGTGGCACAAAATCCATCCAGAGGCCAGTCACAAGTGCCAGGAGCCATTATAAGGGCAAATATTGTTAAACATCTTCCTCCATAACCTGTATGATGGGACCAAATGCACCCTCAGGAAGTCTGCAGAAAATAAAGACCTGAAAGAAGTGGTCGGTGCACCAGATGAAGTGCATTGCCTTGATGAGGGACTGCAAGTTCGAGTAATAGGCAGGAAGTTCAAAAAATGTGGTGTCAAATTCTAGGGAGGAATAACCCCATGCACCAGTACAGACTGGGATCTAAAGAATGGAGTCTGCTTAAATTTCATGTAATCTGCTGATTTGCAGAGAGAGGCCTGGAAGTCAAGGTGGACAAGTTGACCATGACAGTACCTAAAATGGAGTGTTAAAGCAAATCACAGAGGACTACTTCCCTTGTCATTAAAAAGCACTTTTATTCAGTTGTGAAAAGGGATGTTTCTGGCTTATACTGCTTGCCCGGAAGAGCCCATATTTGAATTTTGTCTTCCATTTTTTTCTACTGCTGATCTATTTAAATAAAACTGGTCCTATTCTTGAAGCATTCAGTGAGAACTATGACCATCAAAGCTGAGTTGAGGTTGGACAGTTCACCACACTGAGGTGCGGAGGATGTTTTTAACACAAGCTCTAACAATAAAATCTTTTCATAGGTCTTGAACTAATGCATCAATACCTTCTTTTTGGGAACAGTTACAAAGGCTAACTTCAAACTATTTCAAGCTCTAACTGTACCACCCTTTGTTCACCTTGTGCTCTACCTTATGTAGAAGCAAATCTACTTAGTATGTAAAGGTACCTGGAGTCCGAATAACACCACCTCAGATAACTATTCTGCTGCAGCTGGAGTTGACTGTAGCAAACTCTCAGATTCTAGAAGAAACCTATTTTCAAGAAAATCCCTGTCTAGACCTAACCCTTCATTTTTAGCAAAGCTTTATCTTCACGAGGTGTTCTACCCTTTTATTTTTCCACATTGTTTTTGCAATCTAATAGTAAAATAATAATAAAAAAAAAGTTGGTTTCTTTGTTTTTTAAAGTGTCATTGACCAAAGTATAATGAAGTCCTTTCTCCCTCAGCCATTTAAGAGGCAGGTAATCTGAACAATTCTAACATCTTTTTTTTCTTTTGTGTTCACACAGTATAATTTAAAATTATGCAGAAGTTTCATCAAAGCTGAGCCGTGCTTCTAAGAAGTGTGTAACTCAGATATAGAATGAGCCATTTAAAGAAGTTATTGACGCCAACATTAAATTTACAATTATTCATAAAAGAAAACCATTTGAAGAATTCCCCATGCTGCAAGTACACAAAATACTTTGCTACGCATAAGAAGTTACGTTTATTAATAGCTCTTTTTACCATCTTCTCATTTCACCAAAGCAAACTTCATCCTCCAGTGGGACTAAGAATCACGTGAATGTCACAGATGCTATGAGTTTATTCACCATAACAAAAAAATGACATCCAGCCATCTCATGACACTGGTTTCTCACAGTATGCAGCTATCCAAAATGTAGGACAAGAAAAAACTAGATGTAAGAAAATACTCTAATTTATGAACATAATT
Organism: Crypturellus tataupa; assembly: GCA_034781795.1. NCBI lineage: Eukaryota > Metazoa > Chordata > Aves > Tinamiformes > Tinamidae > Crypturellus > Crypturellus tataupa. The sequence continues at coordinate 3,028,631 of JAWLRI010000720.1, forward strand.
AACCATACATTTTTTCTCCTTCGAGTTCATACATCACCCTAGAAATGTTTCCTACAAATCTGTTATTCTTGGTAAATTTAACTTGTCACATACAGTATTAAAATTCTTTTTCTGTGATATTTGATTCATTCCCTTGAAGTGATAGTATATAGAGCTTTCCTACCCAGGGCCTCAGTTTTTCAGTCAGCAGGGCTACAACCCTATTTAAAAAAAACTTTTGTAGAAATATGACTAGCAAAGGAATTGAGCACCTCGCATTGGGTTTGGAGGGATGTGTAGTTGTTTAGTAGTTCAAAAATCAGCACAATATGTATTTAGAAAAATAAAAATTAGAGACTATAGCATTTATATATTCCCAATCTGTAGTTCAGGAAATTAATGATCAAAATCTGTAAGTAGTCGGGTTATAAAAGTTTGAAAGGTTTTTTATTATTTTTTTAGGTAGGGGATTGATTTTGCATGGATGTTTTGCTATAGACATGATAATTTAGCTATGCAATGCTACAGATACTTAGATATTTAAGACTTGTTAAATTTTAAAGCTTGGTTTTCATTGCAGTAGGAGTTCAGGGAAAAATTTCAAAGACAGAAATGCCTATAAACACCAAATTCTTATTGAAAGCTATTAATAATTGGTATAGTAAAAAACATTTATTTATTTATACACTACATTATGTGTCTAATGTCTCTCTGCACTTGCATTAGTGGTTTGGACTTTTTTGTTCATTTTTTTTCAAGAATCTCAGCCTTTGCATATTTTTTATTTAAAATGAAGAATATAATAGCAGGATACATGGCAAAAGGGATGCTCCAAATAAAATTGATGGGGATGGTATACGGGGACTTTTTTTCCTCATGAAATAGGTTCATTCAATCATACAGATGAGGAACACAGCCCGATAGCTTCACAACTGTTACAGGACTCATCTTGGCTGTATAGGTAGTAAGCTGTCTGCTGCTGGCTATCCATGCCTCTGACTCCCTGAGTCCTGGGAATAGACTGAGTGTGCCCACATAGATGTTCAGAGTCAAATGGCTCAAGGCACCTAGGACACTATGAGTCACCCCCCTCAGATCTCTACTGCAGCATCATTATATCAGTTTCTTAAAAGGATCTAAAACACACTCACTCTATAGTTAGAAGAAAAATAGCTTTTGGCCAAGCCAAATTAAAGACTTCATCTCTACATTCTTCCTCATCTCACCACCACTACGACCACCCCTTGTCTAAGCAAACTCTATGGATAAGAATCTTCTGAAAATGAAGCACTTCATTTTCACCATTTCTGCTTTGAAGTTTTCTTTTCCTAACTCTCTTGCAGCATCCAAGTACAACCAGCTTCCACCTTCCTTTACTAGTCTTGAGTGGGCTTAGACACTTCCTGTCCAAACTCTAACACCTATCTTCTCAACTTCTCAGCCTGTATGCTTGTAAAGGGCTGCATTAATACACAGGTTTGAACTGAATCATCCAATTCATAAACATAGCCATGGACACCTCAAAACATGCCCTATGAATATATCTCCAACAAAAGCTTTCCTTACGGATAGATAGATAGATAGATATACACAAAGAACATAAACAGTTATAAATGTTATATGTTTTAGGAATTAAATCTATTTTATCATTTATAAAACAGCATTCATTTCAGGTTTTCCCAAAATAACAATGTAGAACTAAGAAAAGGGCTACGATAAAATTTCTTTTCTCCTCCTTCTTTCTTCCTTTTAGTTTTATGGGATATCAAATCCCTTACTTTAGGATTGCAATATACAGTGAATATTAAATACAATAGGTAGCACTTGAGAAACCAGACCACTAATCCAGAAAAAAAATGTTACCTGATATTATCAGATAACTGTATGTCCTGTACTTACAGTGACTAAATTTGGTATGTTTCTAATGCTTTGATCATTCTCACCTCAGTGGGAGATCATTCTCTCAGATTTTATGTGCACAAATTCAAATTCCTTTTTTACATCATGATCTGGATGAAGGGTAGACATATGAATCCATTTCTCTCCCACTCCTGCTATAAAAGAACTAAGTGTAGAGTCAGATGATTCCTCATATGACCATATTCTCATCCTCTCCGCCCAAGTGTAACAGTACTTGAACTTCTAAGGCTAAGCAGTTACATATATGGATCAGAAAAAGGAAAACTTCAGACCAGCTGAAGGCTCTTCTCTTCCCATACAACTCATTTAAAATTTATTTTTAATTGTTTGAATATTCTTTCAGATTATTTGGCAATAACGAAATTGCCTCTGAATAAACTACTCCTAAACTGTAAGTTGAGCTTCAGTATTCTCCCATCTACCCAACAGCTCACAGAGATTACTCTTCTGTTTAGTCTCAGAAGCAAAAACTTCTTCCAGTGAAAGGATGAGGAAGGTAGTGGAAAATGATTCCCCACATACAATAAAATTCTATCCCAAAGGCAGCAAAGCTGGGCAGAAATGTTTAATGTTTGACTTGTTTCACTTTTTTGAGTGGATAATGTGGAAGCACTGTGAAATTTTTCTTTTTTTTTTCTTTTTCTTTTTTTTTTTTTTAATTTGGAACCCAAATCATGGTAGCCCTGCATATCTTGTACGTTTTTCCAGACCCAGGCACTCGCCATCTCCAGAGGCTCTCAGGGTATATATGTGCATGGCAGACCCACCAGGCAGGCTCAGGCACAGATATCCTCCAAATGGAAGAACCTAATGTCTGGGAGGCTCTGATTCACATTCAAATAGGAATCCACTAGGAATGCCTAGTGGATTATCGTAAAGATCATGACCCCAGATTTCAGAGGCCGTGACTGATTCTCAGCCAGTGATCACTAAACAAGCTGCTGGACTTGTGAAAAATGGGTTCTAACAAGAATTGAGAGGCAGAAACTTGAACCTCTGGGATGACAATACTGGATTCCCACCTTCCTGAATTTTCATGTCTCCACAAAGCAGCTAGGAGTCAGAGTCCCAAAATGCTCCCCCACTCGGAAAAAAAAAAAAAAAAAAAAAAGTTCTAAGATGCATGGCTTTGGGATAGACAAGGAAAAATCAGAACCACATCTCTGTAGAGTTAGATCACTAACTTCAGTGTATATTTCCAGCATTTAGTAACATATATTTACTTAGAAAAACACAGTTCAGTGGTTTTGAAATTTTCTTTGAATCTCTGGTTATAGGAATTATGATTTAAAATTGTGTGCATCTGACTCAAATTAAGATCTAATTAGAAAAAGAAAATGAAATCTGACATTTCACTTACTCTAGTTATAGCTTACTGCCGATACAGGAGGTAAATAGCTCTAGCCTTGACCTGTGGACTGAAAGCCTATTAGCAGTTAGAGTGCATTAGCCACGTTCCTAGCCTCTTCCAGTTACCTTCATTGGATATGAATAAATTTCTACACTTGGAGACCTCACCAAGATGTAAATTGAGATGGGGGTGATCAAGAGTTTCATGTCAAAGGCACGTTCTTGGCTGGAATTAAAACCGTAGAGCGGATGCACCCAGTGACAGTTCAGGGATTTTGCTAATTTCTTCTGCATTGAGAACTGCTACTTTCAACAGGTTTTAGATTAGCCAGTCTAGTGAAGCACTCAAGGGGTATCATCAAACACTGTTACTGACCTTGATGGCTCTAATTTGCATCTTAGGGTGCTTATGACCTAATAAAGTTGACTTGTGTGCTCTGTCCTAAGGTGACAGTTTGCCCTGGTTTTTGTTTATAGCAGTATTCACAGTTTAGTAGAATGAGTGTCAGTCTTGGTCAGTTATCTGCCTTCACATACAGCATTGTTCTGAGCCAACTGTAGACCTTGTTCTCAGCCTATAGTAGGCCTCATGTAGCCCGACTGCTTAGAGCAAGGTAAAAAAGGCTCTTTTTTTTTTTTGAGACAGTTCCATTTTGCATGCAATCTAGAGCAAAATAGTGATCCTCTCTTTTAATCCTACATTAATGTAACTCACTAGCCTAATGGCTGTTCTGAAACCTCTCTTCAAAGGACTCGCATGAGCCTGGTCTGCCATGAGGATAACAGATCAGGCATTTGAACCTGGGTTCTTACAGCAGATGGATGTCCTAACTACTGTTTCTTCTGAAATAAATGAACTTGTTTCTCTTCTTCTTTCCCCTCTCTCTGGAAACTGAAATCTGGACTTGGGATTTTTTTTCCAGTTAAACCTTCAATGGTTTTGGAACATTCTAACAAATTGCATCAAAAATGCCTTATACATAATTGGCTGAGTCAACAGATGTCACATTATAGCTTAAATCCTCATAAGCACAAAGGATCAGAAAGCAGCATTTTTAATAAAACAGATTTTTCTTCAGTAAACCCTAAACATGACCTGTAGACAGATTAATGTCTGTGAGCATCCAAGTTGCCCACAGATGGTAAAATAATCTTGAGCTGGTTTTCTTGGACAGTGACTTGAGATTTTCATCATAAAGCATCTTCCTAAAGTTATTAAGATCTTTCAGTTCAAAATAAAATCTCTGGTGTCTTTAGACATATTTTTCCTGATCATAGAAGATAAGTTCAACCCTAGCTTTGTTTTCAAAATATAACCAGTAGTTAATCTGCCATTAACCAGTTTCACAAGCAATTACTGAAATTTTATTGTTCAATAGTCCCACTATGTCCACGATGGATTCATTTCAGAGTTTTAGTAACCTTACCTTCTTTCAAACCTACCTCTTTCAAATTCCTAATCCAAACCTAAAAATCAATAAATCTATTGATGCTCTCCAGGGACAGGTTGGTCATTTGGTGTCATAATTTTGGAAAATTTCATTGAAGTTTAGGAAGCAGCAGAGTGTATCCTGTATGCCTTTTCCTTTGAGTAGATAGCCTACATAAACCCACGTATGCAGTCATTCATCAGGAAATTTCAAACTATTTCCTTTTTGGCTGTTTCTACACAGATATGGTACTTGCTAATTCAACCTTGTTATATATACATCCATTTCATAAGATTTATCATGAAGTAAGTGTATAGTGGAATAATTTTTAAAGGTCAGACAATAGTACTGCACTAAAATGAGACAGGAGCCATGGAAGGAAAAAATAAATCTCCATCACTGGAGAGTGGCTATGCTTTTCATGGAAGGAGGTTTGGCAAATTTTCAGGCTCTTTTAGACACCCATAGCAGAATGAGCAGGGAGCTGTGGCAGATTTTCTCAGGGACTCTGCAGGCCTATCTGTTGAGAAAATGTGAGGGAGCAAATGATCTGGCATATCATAAAATTATCATCTTATTTCTGCATATATATGTTAGACAAGTCAGGAAGATCAAAGCTGGGTGGAGTCTTGTTAAAGCCTTTGGAATAAAGCAAATAAAATTGAGGAAGGTGAAATATTTTCTGTAAAGCAAGACATAAAAATCAACATATAACCTAAGAGCAAAGGTATTTTATTTCTGAGGTGTGCACCAAATAGTCAGAGGGTCGCAAATCAGGCAGAAGAATTTAAGTGATCCAGAGACTTCTGCAGATTAGACAGCAGACATGGTAAAAGAGGAGTCTTCAGAGGGGTTTAACATCCCTTAGACTCTAAAAATTTCTCCTTATCTCCCAGTCAAGATGATCAAAAGGAAAATAGGCCAGAGATCAGAATGACCAGTAGTGCAGTGTTTGGAGTATTCGCTTGGTATGTGACAATGTCCAAGCCTCTTCTCTCAACTTGGTACCCCCAACCTGTGCATCCTCAAATTATGTGGGTTGGGATTTCACTCCCTCTTAAAATTCCAATCTAGACTTCAGAAATCTTCTCTATAATGTTCATTCAAAGCCAACACCCTCTGCCAAAAGAAATCTCAGCTTCAGTGACTTTCCTTTTTCTAAGGAAAAAATATTGGGTTGAAAAGTTAACAACCAGCTCTAGATCGTGCCACTTGTAAGTCCCAACAGTCAAGGAAGGTTCAAAAGCTAACAGCCTATAAAACTGAACACTTCTTGAATCTTACAGCTGCCATATCCTTCACCATACTTCAAAAGGAGAGGTTGGAATTGAAGATGGCCTCTAAACTCTTAGACTCTTCTTTCTATATTCAAATTTCTCCTGTAGTCCTCACCAGAGACTTACTACATTTCTCCAGTTAACAGGAAAGATGGAGCCAAAATCTCCTCCTTGTCTTAGTTTACAGGAAAATAATTAATTCTCAAGTCAACTGCGCTAGAAATGATGTAAACAAGAGAAAGAACCAGGCCCCCAGGAGCAGAAATACTGCAGAAGCAGTCATCACTTTTAAAACATGGCAACATTTCAGAAAAACACTGCAGATGCTTTAGCTCTGTCCCTCATCCAAGTTGAGCATTGCTTTATGCCACTATGTTTTTCTTATCTCTACCAAGTCTCCTTAGACATCCATGCTAATACCTTGTACTTGATATGAGTGTTTTATAATTAGGCACACATACATGAAATACACAAAATTATATTAAGACTAAACACATTTTCAAAAAGTTGTAAAATACTCTTGCCAGATTCCATATTCTCAAATGGATTAATCTGAAAAACAACTGGGACTCAATTTAGACCTTCCTGGCAGCAAGTAAGAGAAACGTCAAACTCACAATTTTACTTTATTGAAGACCCTCTTAGGAGTCCATCAGAAAGAACTCTATCTGCCTGGTAGCCAGCAATCAGTGGGAAGTAATATTTAGTTTATTAATGTGGCTTTGATTTTTTTTTCCATGCTGGTGATGCATAGTACTAAACCAAGATCTTGATCCAATTTCTTTTCTCCCTTTTTGCAAAAAAGGCAGTGAAACATAGATAAAGTTAACAAGATCTTGCATAATATCAAAGTACAGTCACTAGGTCTCAAGTTATTCAGACAGAGAGTGTATTTGTACACTAGAATGGTTCATATAAGATGTACGCACAGAAACTGAACACAATTTAAAAGACCATGTGCTGAAGTCAAGGTTAATTTTGAAACTACCCTTCAGTTTCAAGGCAACTGTACAGGTTACTAAGTGTCTGTGTTCCATAGAAGAGTAGCTTTGGTACTTGACAGTACAGGTAAAACATCATAAAGTTCTAATCATAAAACACTGCCATTTATTTACTAACAATGGATTTCAAAAATGAGAGGAGCCAAAGAGAAATGCAGAAACTTTTTGCCCTGCTTTCTTCTCAATAAATCAGAGTGAATTACAGAAGCAGGCTCGGGTGTTGTCTCAAATGTCATGATTCATGTCTTCCAGTACATTACATTTGATTTATAGTATTATTTGTGGGGCTTAAGACTGAGTTGCTGGGAAGTGAAAATATATTGGGGCTAAAACAGCTGACTGGGGTAAAACTGACATAGAATAAGTACTCAGCACTAGAAAACATAGTGGAAAGTCAAAAAGAAATGGCAGTAAGATAGGAATTCTTGACTAATATTCTATTGCAGTGAGCCAAATATGGAACTCCTTACTTCCACCCAAGACTTCAACAGGCTCTCATGTTAGTAACCACTGCTGGCAAAGGTGTAAATAGTTCAGTCCCTTCCACATTTTTAATAAAATAACAGACAGCTGGTGATGTAGAAAAAATTTTAGATGGAAGCTTTGACCCCCAGCACTGAGGTACTTCACTGACAGTGAACTGTAGAAATACCCAGACGACGCAGGACATTTTCTGCATCTTGTTGCAGCATAAACTCACTGCTTGGTGTTTAGCTGTGATTTGCCTTATGATTCTCTAAGGACATGGCAGGTAAGGATATTGGTGCTGAGGGAAGATCTACCAAATATTACAGCTCACAGTAATAAATAGGAGCTTAGAACATGATGACCAGAAGTAGAAGCAATAACAGGCTAAATGGCTATAGGGGCAGTGATATATATGTCAGCATCTGCACAGAACCACACTAGCCACACAAAGGTATTGGATTTGAAGTGATCTCAGTAAATGAGTGAATGATCCCATAAAATCAGTAGAGATAATATGCAAATGAAATAACTACTGATACAGGTTTCTACAAGACAAAGTATAGTACAAAAATACCAATAGGAACAGAACAGTTTACTATGGTAGATATTATGCCATACAACAGCATGCCATTGGAAAAACCCTTGTTAATACATAACCTGCAATGATGAGAGACAAGATATTAATTTGAATCGTATTGATGTGGCCAAGTCTAACCTATTAAGTTTGTTTCCATTCATTGTTTTGAAGAAAGCAATTTATCAAAAAATGAGAGTAGTTGATGATTCACTGAACTGCTGAGGGTATAAAGGAAGGTAGAAGAACTTAACTTCACTTGATACAAAGCCTAGAAACAGCAATTAAACTATGTAACATAATCAGCTATAAATCAATGCAATAACTTTAATAAAAGTAAATAAAATAGAAAGAAAATGCTAAAAAAAATCTGAAATCTGTCCTCAGATTCAACAAGTTGCACACCCTTTAAATAAGCAGAAAACACCCAAGCAACTAGTGTGATCCTTACCAAAGTTTTCTTAATAACGGAGGTACCAGGAATAAATTGAACAACCTGGGTCCTGACATTGGAACTGGTCAGCAAAAGAAATCAAGGTCTACTTCTAGTAGTAATGTGCTACTCCTTTTTCTAAAATAGAATTTTCTAAGGTTGTTTTATTCCTTCCAGTGTTTGGTGGGGGTTGTTATATGACATCTGTTACTTAAAATGGCTTCTTTCCTTATTTCATATTGGTAGCTCTAATAAAATTGTGTTTATCCACAGATATATAAAACAAACAGCATTTTTCTGGTATTTATATATAGTATTTACAAAAAAGGTTTCTAGTGTGGAAGTCAATCCAGCCTAATCACAGATTTTCTGTCACATTTACCTTAGTACCAGGACTTGTATCCATCTAGGAAATTATTTCTTGGAGAGATACAGGGCCAAACTCTGCTGTCGGTTACACCAGTATGCACTTGGAGTGACTCCAAATTAGCTAAAAATCAACAGAGGTAATTTAATATGTTCTGGTGTAAATCAGAAGAGGATTTGGCTTCTGATCTTTCAATAATTATTCAAGAGTAAACAGCACTCAGTTGCATCACAGGAGAGCACTGGAATGTGAAATATTGGAAAACAGCAAATGTACAAAACAATAAAACTAGAGAATTCGGTATAAAATGCCGAACCTTTACCATTCCATCCATTGTCACTTCTTGTAGAATACCCTTTAGAGCACTGATCTGCACCTAGGACACCCACAGGATGTTAGTTTATTATGTTTGGTATCTTGTAACTGCTAGTGCATTATGAGATAAGAGTTTGTAGCAACACATGGCAATAGGGGATCAGTACGCCCATGCTTCATTACTTCTTGACCTTTCAGATGATACCCAATTGAAAAAGGATCAGTTCTTACATCTGGCAAAAGCCTAATTTACTAATATGCTGTCCTCCTGAGTCACTGCTGTAATACAACTGCTGAACTTATATATCTTGACCCCTGTTAGTTCATTGTTGCTCAGTTATTTACTTTTGACATGTACACACGCATCACCTGGGGGTTACCTCAGAGCTATAAAATTTGGGATTGAGGAGTGAACACACTTGATGTCTCCCATACGAGACCAAACCAGTGATGAATCTTAATCCCCAAAGTCTGGGGGATCTTAATCCCCAAAGTCTGCCAAATGCAGGCAGGCATTTATCACAAAATAAATTAATTAAAAAACAAACAAGCAAACAAAATACCCTCACACATCACCAAGAAATTTAACATGGCTCAGAGCTCTCAGCCTGTGAATTAAGCGATTGCTTCTGAGTCACTTTATACCAATATCATCCTGCAGTGCCTTCAGAAAAAGCCGCGGTGTCTTCCACGTGCCCCAGCTGCTTGACAACCCTGCACTTTGACACGGCCTTTCATGCTGAATTGTACCAGGCAATGGCTGAACTAAATTAAAACTACTTCTTTTTAATTAATCTCCTCCTGCTTTATTTTAACCCAGATCATTTTCTGAGATCTAGTTCACCATGTAAGCCACAGAAAGGGAGACACAGAAATAACTGGAGAGGGGTGAGGTGACTCAAAAGAAAAGGTAGGGATGCTGCAGGGCAGCTCATGTTGGTAAAAACTGACATGGTCATAGTTGATGCACGAGGTGTTTCTTTTTCTCTTTTTTTAATAGACTATTTACACAGTTCCAGTAAAACAGATTCAGTAAAACAAAAAAAAAGATGATCATCACCATGTGACCATGCACAATTTTTTCTTTGTTACAAGCTGTCTACCTTTTCCAAAAATTTCTCATTTCAAAGTTTGAAGTTACTATCATCAAATATCAACTTCCAAAATAGTTTAATTCCCCAAGCTTGTACATGCAACAGAAAGAGAATAGAATCCTTTCTGCCATACTTGTAATATTGAAACATACATAAGAAAACTTTCCTATGGAAATTTTACATGCCCACAAAGGACTTTAGTGCACAATACTGCTTTATACCTTTCTCGCAAAAACACAACAGAACAGAAACAAAAACAAAACAAAATGAGAGTTGGGCCTGACTGACTGTCCCATCCTCATGAGCACAGACAGTGCCTGTGCTGAGCGAATGGAATCTGATCAGGCCCTCAGTATTCTCAGATATGACCTCTACAGTCAGATTTGAAATAATTGGTTTGTTTGGGTTGCTTATAATGGAGTTCAGTGAGTCTTGCCCAAGTAAAGGGAGAGCACCAAATAACAGTGCTGGAAAATGGCCCTCAAAATCAGAACTCACTTTACCGCTATATAAGTTATTTATATATATTTATGTTATATATAAATTATATAAATAACAGTTTTTACTCTAGGACTGGTCCTTCAGAAACTGCGAGAGGGCAGTTCTCAGTCTCCACTGCACATGCATGAGCACTTCAGAACATCCATTTAGTCCTCAGGTGAAAGCAGCATGAGAGAGAGGACAGCAGCATTAGACCCATGCTAGCACCAGTTAATCATTCTACACATTTCCTTGCTGCATGATGAAATTTCCACTGGGTATTCACACAGCCACTCTGAACATACAGAGCTTGTGTAACATGCTAAGGCAAGGTGAATTCCTTCAGAGAGCATGTCCTTCACTAGAAGGCATCTGTAACTTGCACAGTGTGTCTTGTCCTGAAACGTCCTCTGTAAGCTGTATTGTTATTTTGCACTGCAACCATACCTAGTATACTCAGTTCTGGGTTAAAAATCTCATTATACCGATCAGTGTCCAAAATGCAAGATACCCCCAACCCATGCCACAGTGATAGTCCATCAATCAGACCACTTCCTTCTATTCATACTTAAAAGCACCTAGAGGACGTTAAAGAGTATGACTCAATAAAAAACATCAAGATCATGTCCATTTGCTCTCTGAGAACAGTTCTTCACTGGCTAGCAAAGCTCAAAAGTTGCACATCTCCCTTGATGGCTCCAAAGTCCATGCAAAGGAGAATCAGCTTTACCACAAGTGCGCTCAGAGGTTTATGAGACAAGGAAGGCATCCCACCTTCAGTAGTCACACATGTCAAAGGGGTTTTATTTTTTAAACAAAAAAAATTCATAAAGTACTAGCTAGTTGTGGAAAATCATCCCCTTAAAAACAAGCAAAGAATAAGGTTGTTTGCTCGTGACAGACTGAGAACATTATAGGAATGTTTTCTCGTCATCTGCAATAGCAGGCTGCACATTCTGTGCTCATGTCTCATTCACACTGATGTTTATCATCTGTTTCAGTGCCACCCACATTCCACACAAAGCTCTCTCATTCTATGGATTTATTTGGCTTTATTTCTCTTTTATTTTTTAAAGATTATCTAAATTAAGAAAACGTGTATGTGAACTGTAGAAGTTAGTTTAGCAGAAAGGAAGAAATGCCACTGTATTTAAAATTTCCTGAACAAATTGTTCTGGGACTCTTGCATACCTAAGCTGGCTATTCAGCAGTTGGAAAGCTACACTCCAGGAACAAATGATGAGCATCACTATCTGCTTCTCTGTTCGGGATGCATGAAATCAAAGGTAGTGAAAAAGAATAAAAGTGAAATTCATGCAAGAAAGAACAAGGCAAACAGATTCCATATCCAAAAATGGCTGCCCCACGTATTCTTAGAAGTGTATGGTAGTTTATTATCACAAGTATTGACATTTCACGGAGACCACACATTAAATCCTTTCCTATACACTTTTTAAAAGGTGGCTTCAAGTTGCTCTCTAAGGAGAGGAGGTGGTTAATTGCAGCCCTGCTGGATTCCACATACCACAAAGGGCTCAACAAGAGCTAAATAAAGAGAGTTTAATCAGATCTGGAAAAGATGGTTTTTAATGGAAGTGAATTCTGCAGAGGATGATAATCATTAAAACTGAGAAGTTAATCAAAAATCCTAAAACAAGAAGGGAAATTTGAAGCATCCAGGAAATGTTATCCCTCCTCCAACTCAGATCCTCTTAAAAAGTAGGTGAATGAAAAAAAAACAGACCAAAATTAATAAAATGTTTTAAAAACATAATTCAGAATGGTCACTTCCCAGTCGCATCATCAGCCACAGAAAAGGGGAGGTTTCTGACTCTCATGCCAGAATCCCAGGACAAGTTGTTGCTTAGTGATTACGTTGAGACAGTGGGCGAAGGAGTAATTTAAAACAGTAGGATTACCAAAGGAAAAGGGAAGTTAAAAATCAGCTCAGGAAAATTACTCCACATCCTCTACAAAGAAGGAAAATAGCCTATCCTTGAATGCCACTCTAGAGGACATAATTAAAGAGGAACGAGAACTCCCTAACAAAGGGAAGTGTTTTAATGGGGCAGCACAAGAAATACCGTGCGGCAGAACGAAAAGCGCCGGCGCGCGTGGGTGTGTGGGGGTGTTTGAGTACCAGCTCCAAAGGCAAGCTGCACCTCGAGCAAAAGGGCCGGTGAGTCCTTCCCAGGTGATACTGCCGACCTCCGCGCCCCTTCAGTGAGGCTGTGGAAGGCACTTCTGAGGCGAAGCGGTGAAACCGCCGGGCTTCTTTGATGAGGCCTTTCCTAGGTATGTCCTTTGCCAAAGCGATTTTAGCGTGGCGTCATGAGATAAAAGACCTAGCCTGCGTTAAGCTCAGGCATGCCAAGCCACGGAATTGTAAAATCTTTCTGTCTTTAATTATCCGTACTAATGGATTCCTGTTTTTTATAAACCCCATTGCTTTGGTTGGCAACCTTCAGTTTTCAACACTCAAGTGGGCAGTGTTGACCCTGCTTGGAGCAGAGACCTCGTGAGGCCTCCTCAGCACATCCGACTATGGTTTTATGTCTCTCCCTGGGCAAGGTTTCTGGAAAGCAAACATTCCACGGGAACTGCTACCTCACAGTGATTTTAGGCACGATCAGACAGAAGACAGTGTCATATGTCGAGCGTGGCAAGTCAGGTGCTTCGGAAAATACCTCGATTAGAGGACACAAAGGAGAAAAAAAATAGAAGGAGAAGGCAAATTCTTACTAGGGTGTGAAATGGGACTTAATTTAAAAAAATTCTTCAAATTGTTGCCTAGTTCTCTGAAGCTAATTGCAAATTCTATGTTACAGATCTCTATTTTTTTTCTTACTATTTCTAGTCCTTTTTTAGCATTCCAAGTACCTACCTCATAGCTGTTTACAACCTGCATTTACTGTAAATGACGGTATATCAGCATTCAACATATTAATTTTCAAGCTGCATTCTGAAGCATCAAGTCTCAGGCCACAATAACTGACATAATGGAATCTCATCTTCATAGTAAGATTTAGAAAAAAAAAAAAAAGCTGCATAGCTCATCAACCCATCCAGCAGGCAACAGCCTTCCTCAAAGATTTTAAACTTGCAGTCACTGCCTTAATTGGTTCCTTGGGACCTCAAGCACTACGTGACTGCTTACTGCAAAGGCATGTCCTTTAAAACGCTGCACTTTTAAAAAGGTGTTGCAGACACCCGTAGCATTCCTGCAGAAAGTGAAGCTTGTTCATCAAGCAACAGCTTTGCCTCTGCTGTCATTTCGTTCTAGCTCTCCTTGACACAAGCATCAGGGAGGAAAGGTCTCACTCTCCCTGCCTTCCCAATACAATGCAGACCATCTGTCAGCAGTCATGTTGGAAGCTCCCGGCCAAGAGCTCCCAGACGTGGTACATCCACTACCCAACCTGGCCAAACGCTGCCTTTCGCCTCCCTGCCAGCACTTACATGGATGACAGCGCTCCTTTTGCTTCTCTAATTAAAAGTCAGAGGTTTTCTGTTCATCTGTAAGTTCATTCACGTAAACCACAGATTCTCCTCCTTGCTTTCCCTCACTGAGGACTGATCCAGCTGCAGGAACTGAGCCAATTTCCCCATCTATTCGCCATATTTCTAACTTGCAGACTCCCTTAGACCATGCCACAGACTATATGCACTCCATCTTCTAAAACTCAATCTTCATCCCCTGCCCTTTACATCAGGGACCTGACCCCATGCAGCCTCTTTCCTTCCCCACCATGCCCTTCTCTTGTCCTCGTACTCTTCCATGCCCTTTGTGGTGCATGGATGCAAGACCTCTACCCCAAAATGCAGCTCTCCTTCCCCCTCACTGCCCCCCTTCAGCACAGGTATGGGTTATAAGAAATAGCATAGGCATTGCCACCTTGCCCAGCCCCTATAAGATCTCAGGCACCTCTCTGCACTCATCACATCTTTAAGCTCTCCGCTCCATCTATTGGTACCTGTGGCATATGCAGAGCATCAACAGAAGACACAGACTTATCTCTTGAAGGCATTGTAAAACAGCCACTGTGTAGTATTTTGTCCTTTAACAAGTTGAACTTACAGCATCTTTAAGTGACATTTGACAGGGAGGACCTCTCATATGCAGACTATAAAACTTACTTATCCAACATGTATATGCATGGGTCATTATCTTCCCTATATTTCACACCAACGCTCTGCAGGTGAGCATCCATTTTTCAGCAAACATTATACGTAAGTCTCACATTTAAACCCTGAACTTTAAGCTTTATGGCTACCTCAATCACCTTCACAGACAGAATATCTTCTTACTCAGCATTCAAAAATAGGAAGTTCATACAGATCTGCAAGAAAGCATTGATAAACTGCAAACCTGCTTCTTGCCTCTTAACCGGCTACATTTTCTTCCTTCACATAGACATTTACAGAATGAAAATATTAGTTGTACAACTGCATCAGAACTACAAGACACAGGTAAGAAATGCACACTCCAATATTTTACTGCCACTTATACCCACCCACACATACACACTGCAGCATGGTTAATTTTCAAACTATTGTGTGCCCTATAGCACACCTGTCTAAATAAAACGAGGATGCACGCTATTTTCTTAGCTGCTATGCAAATGCTTCTGTTTTCGTACAGCCTTAGCTAGTATTCAGCTACAGAAGGGCTTGGCAGGCAAACTAATACCTGGCTCATTCTTCCCGCATTGGAGCTTCCCACATTCCAGCTGCCTGCATTATTTTTCCCCACCTTTACCTCCTGTTACTGTCTCATGGATCAGTAGTGCCAGAGATCTCTCTTCCTCTTCTTGTTCTACATCCCTGTCTGGAACTCCGCTACAGTACTGCCCGAGCCACAAGGCCGATGATAGCCACTGACTGCTTCTGCTGACAACTGCCATGGCTGATTTTAAGCTCTGAGCAGAAACAATTGTTAGCAAACCGCTAACTATTTTGGTGACAGCTCATTGCTATTCTACTTAAAAAAATAATTAAAAAAAAGGTCCAC
>JAWLRI010000720.1:3049329-3063458 GCA_034781795.1 Crypturellus tataupa
CTCCTCATGACACTTAATGACATGCCTCCCAGATTACACTCATATGAAGAATTTACTGATTGAAAGGGACAACAGGAGCAAACTGAGCAAGACTTGGCTGCAGATGTAAATCTGAATCACACTTTATGCTCGGATTTGTTCCTGACCTTGCTTTCGGTAGTGCACATTAGATACATGCAAAGTAGTACTGTATAGAACTCATTTTTCCAGTTATGGACATAACATGCATGGCAAATGATGGAGGGATGGGAAATGACTTGACAAACATGACTGCAACAAGTTGCATTACACTCTGTGTGCACATTATTCTTCTGGTGAAGTGGGACCACAGCAATTGACTGTCAATACTGCTTTCAGTGGCGTGGCTGCAGCTTCTATGTACAGATGGATCCATATAAAAACAGTTTTCAATCAGTTTGTGAATGGATAACCGCATATCTCCAGCAGCATGGAGCTGCTCATCCAAAAGCTCACCAAGGCCACACTGACCTCCAAGGCATCTTATAACCAAATACTCAGGGGAAATGATTCAAAACTGTGCATGGACGTGAGCTGCAACATGGATTTACATGAAAACACTTTCCACTAGTTTGCTCTCAAGACTATGTCTGCCTTCTCTTCCCATTACTTAGTCCATTTAGTCCATCTTCAGTACATTATTTTCCAACAATCTCTCTCTCTGCTTGGTGACACAGCTCCGCCAATGGATGAGACTGTTTTTGTAGTTCTAGCTTTACCACCATCTTGATATAACCTACCTTCATATACGTTTTACCACTATAATCCATTACCTTGATATAAGCAACCCAGCTACATAAAGTCTACATCTAGGAAAACTATAGCTTTTAAATGCACTGAGACATTACCTGAAAGAAAAGAAAGTGAATAGAAGAAAAGGGTATGCCAGAAAGGGTTAATTTAGCACTTCTTGGCCTTCAAAATCTCCCTCTAACATGTGCTACATAAAGCCCCTAATAAAAAAGGGAACCATCTAGTCCCTTTGTAAAATGAAGCATTTAATAAAGGATAAGCCAAAACTTAGAGTAAAAAAAGCCCTCAGCTTAAAAACTTCAGTATTTTGTGAACTAAAAAATGGCTGTCCATTTTGAACAGGTTCCAGTTCTGACACGTTGTCTCATCAGTAAATAAAGATGTTAACAGTTTACTTTTCTTGACAAATAACAAATTGTTTTTAAATATCAAGACCAAATGTTGGCATTCTCCATAAATCTCTGAATCAAACAGGTGCCCACGAGATACACTTGCCAGACTTAAGTATACATGAAAGCCAAATATAGAGTAAATACAGTTAGCATGGTGCTTTCAGTACTTAGAGCCAAATTCAGCACTCAGTGAATTGTTATCCATCTCCAAGAGTTTTTTTTTCTTTTTTGCAGATTCCATAATCCAAATTTAATAGTATTTTCCTTTTCAAAAAAAAAAAAAAACTTGTAAGTACATACTTTTCATTAATAGAATATCTTAGATTATCTTGTAATTCTAGGTGTCCCAGTTAGCTTCTGAAAAACTGTGTAAGCTGTCTGACTGTTCAATCTGACTTTAGAAAATGTATGGTATATGTAAGGTAATGCGCACAGTTAAGTGGCAGGCACCCATGAGCATATGTTGTGGGTGCACTGCCACAGAAAGAGTTAAAACTTTCAAGTGACTCATGATTTCAAGTGGCCAACTTGAGATATTTTTCAAAGCATCCATACTTTGCCCTCTACAGATTGAGTAAACCTGCCAGGGCTTTTACATGAATTTGAGATCTAAAACAAGAACCACCATCTTCTAGAAGACAAGATGCCACAGTAAGCACCTCAGTGTAGCTCAGAAGGGAGGAGATGAACTTATGTGGCTGTGTTGTATAGGCGTTAAGACACAAAAGTATCTTCAGTCATCCTCCTGAAACAGCAGGTCCCGAATCACTGCCTATTTGCAAAGGGGCCCAAGCGTTGAAAGCTTCCTTCAGGGGTCTGTCCAAGCAGATGTCCTGCTGGCTCTCTTCAGAGGGGCTTCAGCACCCTTCATGCTACACAGGTGGCGAAACCTGTTGTCACCCCCACTAAAGGATTTACAGCAGTAACTGTAATGCGTGTGTTGTGACTGCTCTAGCTCCCGGTCAGATTTCGGAAGCCACGTTCTGCCATTATTTCCAAGGATCTGGGTTAAGTAAGGCCTTGTTTTGCAAAGCACGTTATCTCTGCTGTAAAGGAAAAGGCATATAGACCCTTTCCTGATATGAAAGGTGATGTCCTTCATATACTTGAAGTGCTCAACATGTACTCTAACAATGGATTCTGTAAGATGCGTTCTTGCCCTGAAAACCCACTTAAGTGGATGCTTTTTCTGTAGATAAATTCTAACCTAACATGGAAAGAAAGACTGCATCTGAAGAAAGAAAACATTTTAATGCAGTTAATCCTGTTCTTAAAGATTATTATCCAGTTAAGATTAGAAATGAGTTAGATCTATTAGGCACTCCACTCAGTCCCATGTTTTGTATGGGTATGAATCCTCAACATATTCTCCATTGAGCACGCTGGTACCTCATCACCCTTCCTGGGCATGGCACAGCCCATTTGTCTTACAAGAGTGAGAGAGAGGCATGCTTCTCTGCATTTATGCTTCATCAGTCTGCATGACCTCATTGCAAAAGCCCCTTCCCCTGATCTGAAGGACCCGCATGGGAAGCACCAAACAAGACCATCAGAATGACTCGTACCTGCATTCTGCAATACGTACATTAGATGCAGACAAAGAGCAGGCTGCGGGTCACATAAGCTGACCACACCTGTCACCATCGTGAAAGAAAGCTGATATAAGGAGTGGTTTAGAAAGGTTGTCCTGACAGGTCATATACATTGGACACCTCTCATCTAATGAATTTTATTCATCTAAGGAAAAAATTACATTCCTCTTGTGTCATCTCTCAGAAGAATTGCTTAAAAGATCAAGATTTTTTTCTTTAATAGAATAATTTCCTTTATTCCTAGTTCTGTCTCCCTATAGCACCCAGATATTTCTCTCCAACTGCCAGCTTTCTTAACCCTTTCCAGAAGCTACAAGCTAGACTATTCCCCCTATATCTGTCACTTAGTCAGCTTAAGTGATTCTATAATAGAGTATATTAAAATTCTTATCTTTGAGCTGCCCTGATGTATCATCATACAACAAGATCTGTCACTATGTTTGAACATCCTTATTTAATATGTTAGAATGTTATCTGCAATATGTCATATCCCCGTCCCTAGCTATGCCCTAGCACACAAGAAGCAGAGCAATGCAAAGCTAGCAGTGTCAGAACAAACGCACGCACGTACGCACCAAGTTGAGACACAGCAGAAGAGCAAACCCTGAAGAAGAGTTAGGAAGCTATAACAGCATTAATGAGAAAACGGGTAAAACTTCTTGCAGTAGAAGAACTTCTGGGCCCTTTCAGGCTCTTCCTGCTCCTTCCATTCTACAGTACTGTAATTTAAAAAATATGCGGAAAACTAACATTAAAAAAAAAATCACCTTTAAGCAGTTTCTGAGTGATCAACCTAGTAGTATTCATGGTAAGTCATGTTTATGCAGCACCTAGAAGTGGGGCATAACATTATTAGGAATCCAGCAAGGCTTGTCATGGCAAAGTTATTTGGGCTGTATGCTATGCCTGCCGTTCCTTACGTACTCTGCTGAAGAGCAAAAGACACAATAATGACTATCAAACATAGCACTCTCCTCCAGATATATGAAACATATTCCTGACTGCATAGATGTAAATGTGAAATTAGTAGCTCTTGAAGTGTCAGGACTATAAAAATACGGTATCACATATCAAAGTAGGATAAAAATATCTGGACATGAGGAAAAAGATCAGTTTACTGAGAAACTGGAACAAAGACAAAGGTGGTACTTCTACTAAATGTAGTAATTACTAATGCATTACTGAATTGTTCTGCAAGTAAGCTACCTCTCAGATCAGCACTCAGATTTGCCAAGATTGTGGAAATTTTGAACACTGTGGTTGAGATTTCTAGGCTTTGTTTTTAACCTAGACACATTCATGTGTCTACTACATATAGAATAAGACAAATCTCAGTAATCTAAGTTACTTTTGTATAAACTGTGTAAATACTTAATTACAGCAGCCAAGGACATTTTATGTGAATGCAAAGCAGTTCATAGAAAACAAATATATTGGTTGCATGGATTTAAATATGTATCCAGGTCTTCAGAAGTTTTTCGGAAACTTCCAGAGACACGCCAAAGAGCAACGTGAATACAAAAGCTAGGTTTCACATGACACGTATCTAGTAAGCATTGAAGACCATATGGTTCTTCATATTTCACTGTGTCATAGGAAGTAATAGGGTGCATTTGGATTCAGAAGCAGAGAGGTGCATTGCCATAAACATAGATTTTTTTGAAAAGCAGATAGAGGCAAGAATATCTGAAGTCCTCACCTCCATGAAATGACAGAAAAAAAAAAAAACTTTTTTTTTTCAGAGGAAAGAATTCCTCTTGTGGTAGCTTCTGCCTGGAAAAGAGTGCTTCACTGACCTGATACAAGTTATGTTGGAGCAATGACATGATTCTCCTCTATAATCACCAAGAGCTTTTCACGAGAATTCAGCTACGCTGAACCTGAATCATATCACCCACTATGTGTTTTTTTAACCTGACCCAGAGGTTTTTTATTCTGACCTAGAGGCCTAAGTTAACATATTGTGTAATTGGGAGGGATATTTAGACTCCATATTGCCTCATAATCCTTACCATACTTTCTCTGGGATAGGGAAAGATTGCACTGCACTTCTGGACCAAGCCTGACCCAGTAGCTTTTTAGATTTATTTACATTAAATCTCAATCCAATTCTTCATCCCAGCTAAGTGAAGGATAAATAGCAAGACAGAGCATAGCTGGGAAGGTTTAGAGCACAGTTTAGAGAACCCTGGGTTCAAGCTCCTTTTCCATGCAAAACTTTTTATGGGATTAGTCATTTTCTCTGTGGTCTGGTATTTGATTGGCAAACTGAGATTTTTAGATTTAGGAGTATGAGAACAAACAGAAAGATCACGATTTTACAGCTGTATCAGTCATGATCAGAATGGTTAACTTCTAAGCGGTTTTAGTGGACACCTTGTTTACATGATTGTAAACCATCAATGCCAGGAAATGAGTGTGCTGTAAGGATACGCGAGGCATAAGAATCTGTTAATTTTCTATTTATAAGCAAATCGTTTTCTAACACACCTCTACGCTCCATCCCATATAGTCCAATAAGGTCAGGATTCATACTGTAAGGGGAACCAGCTTATAAAAAGAAACTATTATAAAAAAATAGAGTCTGAATTTCTTCCTGTCCTTGAGAACTTCAAAATTCTTTTGAGGAACACCCTTTCTTCTCTTTAATCTCCAGGATAATGTAACTAATCCCACATATTCTGTTAAATCAGTAAGAAGCCACCAGTATTTTTGCACCAGGATTCATCATCAGCTACAAAGCCAGGTCAAAACCATACCCTAAAATATAGGGTAGCCCTAGCCGTGCGAGAGCTTTTCTGGAACAAGCAGAAAGCATATGCGACATTTGGCAATAAGTGACCACCTCTTTCGTCATCCCTCTCTTCTTTGACACATGGAGATTTGTGCAAATAGGGGCAGACAGAACATTTTTAAAAATACAACTCCATCCGTATTCATCTGGAAACCACATTTTTCTGCATACCAAATTTTTAGTTTTATTTTATTTTGCCAGGTCTCTGTTAAATGTAGTTTTGATTATAACCTGAACACCAAGCTCCCTAAACTGAACTTTTGCGCTGATTAAAAGGCAGTGTGTTTATGAAAGTCAGCAAATCTGTGAGTCAAAAGAAGACAACTTACCAAAGGGTCAGAGTTTGATATTAAGGAAGAAAATGTCTAAAAGCATGGAAGAAATGCTTCTCATTGGGAAAAGTGATTCTGTTGCTGAGAAAAACCAATCCTTAATAATTCATTTCTTTACAGATTTTCTACTCTTGACGTTAAGGAGGTAAAATAGTTTGAAAGCATCATGAAGTTGGGGGAAAATAATACATATTTTCTACCTCCAGCAAGCACATTTTAAACCAATTGACCTCAGTACAGCTGGAAGGCCTCTGGCTTTATGGCAGAAAACAACTTTGAATGTCCAGTGCAAAATTTTATGTCTACGAGCTGGAAGGAAAGAAAAAAAAATGAAGATACCAAAATGATACTTTGGTTTGTAAATCTCAATTTACAACAGCATGTAGAATCAAGGAAGTGAGGAAAAAATGCACAGCATATTCGTAAAGTTTTCAACAAGCATCAGGATTCCAGTTTAACACTTTCTGCTTTCCTACTATGTAACTTATCTAGTGATAAACTATTGCAAATGACCATATACTTTACCATTATTTTCTAATGTTCTCCTTCACATTGAGATAAGAACATCCAAAGCAATCCTGAGGTGCAATATTGAGATGGTGGTTATACAGCCACTGTCCTCATTGACATTTTTATAAATATACTTCATCCACTGGAGAACACTTTCAGGAAGTTTTTACTTGACAGAATATTGACAGAAAGCTTTATATTCTTTTAACAATTGAGGTCAGAATGGAGGAGGCTAAAATACTCTCAATCCTTGTTAGGCTGTACTTTCTTATGCTAGTTAGTAATATTACTACCAACTTAACTTTATTGTATATTTGCTTCCAATGCTCAAACTGACCGGGCAAAATGCAAAATATAAAATTCCCTGTAAATACATTGACGCTAGGTCAAAAGTTATAGACCGTCACAATTCATTGTTGAAAGAGCTATAGGTAAAGTGTCAGCCAGATCTTTAAAGATCAAATCTTGTATTTATTTATTTTTAAGCACATCAGCATTTACTTTAGATTCAGTCTATAAACTTCAGCCAAGCCTAATATTTACACTTTTTTTTGTTTTTCTTTTGTCTTTCTGAAAGCACTACCAGCACAAGAGAGGAAAATGCCACCATAGCTAGAGAGCAATAAATCTATTGAAAATCTGAGAAAGTTATTTCTCAAAATATTCTTGCCCCACATATGTTGTTTGTGTGTGAAACTTTCAGGTATATCTTCACAGTCACCAGAATTACAGCAAAACACCACCAGTTTTCTAATTGCAGTAGTTGCCTGCTATATACACCTGCATTTTAGACTTATTCTGCATAGGAAAATGAAGCTACAAATAAAAACAAACTAAATTCAGTCTAATAAGAAAACTTACAGACTCTTACTGAGGAAGTAACAGTCCAAAGAAAACACATTGGTCTAATACCAAACACGTAATGAAGCAAAATACAGTCCCCTCTTTTATTTCTTTATGATATGCATTTTTTGTAGTAACAGAGTAATCGTTTTGTCCTTTAGCTTGATAATAGCATTAAGTTATTTTCATTTAATATCTGTAGCAGTTGTGTATTTCTGCACACATGTGTTGCTATGCAGTGGCTTAGTGAAAAAAAAAGCAAGACAACAAAAACAACAAAAAAGCTAATTCCAATATAACCATTTACAAAAGAAACACCGCAAATTTTAGAATAAACTATTCTTAGAAAGAGTTATATAAATATGCAGGTTAGAAGGGAAAAAAATCATTATCAGTGTAACTGTTTTCAAGAGCAAAATTGTTCAAGAGGACTTAAAATGAGCCCAGGCATATGTATATTTACATTTCCAGCCTTGGGCTGATTTATGACTTGAATCACCATTTGAACTAGGTAAAAGCAAGAGATTTCTGCTGTTTCATCTTGAGCTCCTTCAAGCAAATCACGAAAGGATGAACCACAAAGCTCTGAGCTTCACAGCTCGCTCCCAAACTCTTCTGAACTATCGCTGCTTCCCACTACCCTTGTACAAGTCCATCCTAGTGTGGTCTCCTGTTTTCCTTATCAAGTTCGGCCATCAGAGGAATGACCTTCCTACCAGGTATCTCACGAAATCAGGTGCAGTTTTATTAAATGAGGTTTTGGTGTATATCAGCTCCTAGCTGTCATTTCCTTGGCAACCCCCGAGACTACAAGATATTAAAACATCTCCTGCAGGATGTGGTCCTGGGTACTGAACTTGCGCTTTCCCCGCTTCCCACCCCATCAGCTGGGGGTGCCATCATTCACTGCTCTGTGATACCTGCAGGGCATCTTAGCTAGATGAAAGGTTTAGAGCTCAATGTGCTTCTGACAGAGATTGCTTCAGAAGCCTACCAAATGTAAAATAAACCAGCTGAAGGATTTTCGGAACACCCTCTGTAGTTCTCTACTGGGCATATACATTTCCATTTCATTCTGTAAATGGGTTCAAATGGTAGAAAACTCTTTTATTCATATATATATTTATATAAATATTTACTTTCCTTTCCACTTTGATATCTAGAAAAGTTTTATAAATAAGTGCTGCAGATATCAGAACCATGGAAAGGGTATTTGGTCTAAGATGGGGTCCTATATTTCAATCTTTGTGCTGGACTCCTCTAATACAAAGGCATAGCTCTGACTTCTCTCAATAAACAGGATGCAACAAGAGGACAAGTTATCAAAATAACTTCTGGCCAAGTACCAAAGTAGGATTAAATCAGTGGTTATTCATTACATATCTTAGGCTTCTAGATGTTATAAAATGATTTTTTTTAAAAAAATACATTATTTAGAAATAAAGTCTTACCCTTTCACACTTGAGAGAGAATATAGGTTTAGTTTCCTATTTTTGCACAGATACTTATTTACACATCAAGGTCATACCATAATTTTTAAATCACGTTCAAACACAATAGCAAAAAATCATGTTTCACTGCACCTGCTGGCATGGACAGGAGAAGCACTATAGCTTCATTTTGTAAACAACACATGGATCAAACTGAGGAGTGGGCTACAGCTGATAGGCATGATGCAGCAGCTTACTAAGGAACAACCAATTCATCTTGCAAAACGCCATCCTCTGTAAGGAGTACTCGCCCAAGGACTGAGGATCTTGATTTTGGCTGAGGCCTGCTTAGAGTTGGCCTCTGAGATTCACTACAGGTTGAAAAGTCTTGTGGTAAAAGCCCCCAAAAACAAACAAAAAAGCTTTCACTTGACCTCACTGACTCTCAATGGCTCTTAAAGGTCACTGCTCACCCTCCCATATTCTTTTCATTTCAGCACTTAGGCTTTCTTCTTCATCTGTCAATTCAGAAGAATGCTACAGCTGTCATAGCATAAAAGGCCTCAATCACCCTAGGAGGCTAGCCACAAAGATGTCTACATCTTCTCTCTTTTCTTTCCTTAATCTTTTCCTTAAGTACCATTTTAGCATCCTACTTTAACTTACTGGAGTTCTCTCACTTGCAGTAGAGGTGAAATGAGAAGGAAAGTGCAATATATGGAAAGCAGATCTGGAAGAAAGAAGTGTCTTGGAGAAAGGTAAGGAAAGATAAACACAGAAAAAAGTAGAACAGCTAAACAGATTAAAGGATAAAGACCTAATTCCACAGAAGAAAACTAAAGAGGTAAAAGTACTTTTGAACCATGCAGAATGCACTAGGAAAATAAAAGGTAAGACTGCCAAAAGAGACAGAAAGCAAGAAAATAGAATATGAAAACAATGTGGCAGATTAAGCTGGAATATGGAGACAAAGTAAAAAAAAAAAAAAAAAAAAAAAAAAAAACATAATATGGAGGGACTGTTGAAGAAAAATAATGCTTCAAAAGTTACAGAAGAAAATTTATTTGAAAAGAATGAAGGACATGAACAAAAAAAGTGATATGTGATATTTAACTTCACAAAAGGTTTTGAAGGAGGTGGGGAAGGAGTTTCTAAAAGACCCCTCTATGTTTCTCTTTATTCACCTTCCCTTGCTCAGGAACTCAAGTCCTGGTTTAAGCTAAAGGCTGAATGGAGGTGCTCCTTGCTGTTTTCCTAGAGGGGGACTAAATAGTCAGTAGACAGATGCACTTTCGGAAGGATGGCTAAAGATGAGATTAATTCAATGGACTAGAGAGGGCTTGGCAAAATTGTGCTAGCCTTTGCCTTGGGAGAAATCAGGTTTACTTTGGATTCAATCTCAGAGTTGGGGACAAACATGCCCTTTCAGACAACCTTTCAAAGCAGGACCACTCACTTGCCCTGGATCATCCCCCAGCTATACCATATTGTTTTCATCTTATTTTGGAAAAAGTTACTGGTTGGCAGCTGTCAACAGAGATTCACGCAGCATCTTGCTCTGAGCGTGGTGCAGCTGAGGTCAGAGACAGAGCTAAGCAGGTGCCAAGAAGGGAGGGAGAAATAGAAGAAAAAATAAAGGCGATATTTGGAGTTACAACAGGTGGGTAGGTAGGAGAGGAGGGAAAAAAAAAAAAAGAAAAATAAGACAACAAATTAGAATGGGGGTAAAAAAGCATGGTAATAGTGCTACCTATATATTCTGCTTATGTCACCCCAGGAACAGATTCCTTCACTGCAGTCTTCATTGCATTGTAACACAATTACCTCTTAATCACAGTATTAAAGGACTTAATGATTAAAACAGTGAAAATCTACTATTGAATTTTCTGCAGAGGTGGAAATGCAGTCTTGGCTGTTTCTTTAAAGCAACTAGCAAATATCAAAAGGGCACATGTTATGATCAAGTTCATTGAGAACCCAGCTAAAACGAACTTCAGCAATGAGGTCCTTCTCCTGCTTAGCTTGCAGATATTGCAGAACAGATAGTGACAGAGAAGACCAACAAGATTATATCCAGGTGGTTATATCAGCTTATAGAAGGAATATTTGTTAACTGACAAAAAGCCTTTGAAAGTGACTTCAACTACTGGTCATTTAGGTAATAACCAAAATCAAAACCCAAAGATTTCTGAACCTTAGGAAGAACAGATCAGACTGAGATGAAAAATACATACTTTGATTTATAAATACACCCACACGCTATATATACACAAATATACAAGTCATTTAAGAGCATTTTTTTGTCTGAAAAAGTATATTTACATGATTTTTCAGGACCAGGACTTTATGTGAAAAAGTGCAGAAGTGTGCTTTAAATTTGTGTTCCCAAGTAAACATCTAGTTATAAAGACAACACTGAAAAGAAACTAATGAAATTCCAAGGTGTTCTAGGATGGCTGTTTTATTCTGATCAGTGGTAGATTGCACTATTGACCAAGTGTCAGACACAGAGCGATACAATGATTGAATAAAAGTGTATACATAATCGGAGCAGAGAACTTTGCCAGGACTAGCTTTGTTGCTTTCCTTGTAATACCAAGAGAAACCCTCTTTTATTTCTCCTCTTCCTCCTTTTACCCTCCCCACTCTCATTTTTTTGTGGAGTGCAAATACCTTTCCCCTCACCCCTCCTCCCTCTTCTTCCATTGGGGACTTCAGATAAAATAATGCAAGGTACCTTAGCTGGAGACACTGATGAAATATTTGCAGACCAGATATTAATCTGTTATCAGTTCTGTAGGTGTGAAATGTGATGAAGATGACAGAGAATCCTGCTTTGCAGCCCTTAAGTAATTTGAGCCAAAGATATTTAGATCTGTCTTTGGACACTGCAAATCAGTTACTATGGGAGGGGGAAGCCCTTGGGGAGCCTACCTTGAAACATATTTCAAACGCCAGGGGACTTGCATGAAAATTAGGTAATGAATGAAATTCTGATTGCAGAAAAAAAATCACTTAGGAATGTGAGGGCTGTTGCATGCCACAGTTGTCTACGTAAACCCTAAAATGCTTAATGATGTAAACTTTTGTACTGCAGGTTTTATAATGCATTCTCTCCCTCAAACTGCTTTTTTCCCCTCTTGGACGAGGAAGGTGTTGGGTGGAATACTAGTTTTGTCTGCTGGAAGAAGATAAATAATTCAGTAGCTGCCATGATGGTTTAATAGTACACAAGTAGAAGAACTAAACTTTCTCACTGGGAGGAGAGCTACCCTACCAGAAAAGCAAGGAGTGCCCGTTTCTAAGCTACTGCCAAAGTCTTATGTAATGTATATTACCTTCTCCCCAAGAAAAAGAAAAAAAAAAAAAAAAAAAAAAAAAAAGATGTCTCTGTCAATCTGTATAGGATTTATCATACAGCTCTTTGTTAGAATTCTGCTTCAGTGGATGGAATTAATTTCCTACCAGAGGCAGCAAGACTGGCCTCTATATATCTTTTTCCGTGTTTTGAATTATCAGGCTATGATGGACAACATAGTTTAACCCAGAGCTTTCAGATCCATCTGGACTTTCTCTTTTTTGGAGGCTTCTGACTACCTAGGCATTGAGGATTTCTTTACCATTCCATTGATAATAGCTCAGGTTTATCTGTCTATATGCTTTCCACCTCAGCCTTGGCCTTACAGAGTTTCTCATCCATGAAGAGCCTGGCAGCTCCATAGATCTAGCCATCTTTTCCAAACTCAGATAGTCTACAAGACAATGCACGTTTCTGCTTTGTTCCCTTATCCTTTAGTTTTAGAACTATGAAGTTATAATAGTTCAGGAAAGAAAAAAAATCAGAAATTTAAAGTATATAGAAGAAAGACAAAAAATACTAAAAGGGGAAATTTCTCTCTACTTGGCAGAAGCACAGCACACAGATGGGGCAACATTAATGCTCTTATTGATTATCATTAGATACTACTTTTTTTTTTCTCTGACCTAATCCATTAACCATAGTTTCTATTAAGAACAACTTGCTATTTATTGCAACACTTTACTATATAAAAAGATGTTTTAAGAAAAAAATAGTTCTCATTCTTTGAGCAATGATCGTTTTCACAATCAAATGCAAAATGACGAATCCTTTTCCAAATAAAATGAGATTCTCTTCCAGACATATATCACTCAGTCATAAAGTAACTTTTTTAGTTTGATTGATAAATATATAATCTGTTTTACAAACTGAAAAACAGAGTACAAAATTGAAGCCATCTGCTTCAAACAATGACAGGAAGGTTGGCCAGCAAACAGTACCTGTTGCCCCAATCTGTTCCTACATTTCTTGTCTACAGCAATTTATACAATGGGCCAGGATTTTAGTATTTTTTTTAATCCCTCAAAAGAAGCAAAAGACCTATGATCACCTCAGTGGTGTTTTACCCCTGAAAGCATCTGTATATCTGTAACAATATCAAAATATTTAACTCCTATAACATGAGGAAAATAAATACAACTAATATGACTAATCTGAGATTTATAGAAAGTATATTCTATCAAGATAATCCACTTACTACTTTCTTTATTTCTCATTGCTACTGAAGATACAGGGGTAGAAATAGCAAATTTGCTTATGTCATCTCTAAAAGATAAATCTAGGTAAATCAGGAAAAAAATTAGATGAGTTTTTATTTGAACTTTAAAAAAAGTTCTCTGCATAGGAGTGAACTCCTTATGTTCATTTCATGTTTACATGATCAAGTGAATTCCCATGCTAAGAATAATCACTGAAAAACAAATTTTAAATATAAATTCAGGCAATTGAGGAAAGTAAGTATCCAGAGCATCAGGTCCTGCCACTTAGAGTTGACAGACAACTATAATCTAACATTACCACAACTACGATCAGTGAATGGGAGTTTTTCTTCTTGTTTATTATATTTGATTAAATGACAACTACTCATTTTCATGTCCATGTACCATATCAGCACAGAATGGGACCATATTTCAATTTAACCCAGTTTTGTTTGACTTCTGTTATTTCACAGATAGACTAGGAGAAAGTTAGCCAGGCCTTTCCCTGGATATGCTCCCTGAGCATGTCTAAGCACAATTACTTATGCCAAATATGGTAGAAACCCCTTCAAACCTGATGAAGATAACAGTGCTGCTACTTTTTTTGCCTAATTTGAATGAATAAAAGGGCTTTTATTTTGAAAAAATAAAAAATAAATAATAATAAAAAAGCAAAATTGCCCCCTCAGCAAGTCTGCAGGTGATACCAAACTGGGGGGAGTAGCTGACACCCCAAAGGGCTGCACTGCCATCCAGAGGGACCTGGACAGACTGGACAACTGGGCGGAGAGAAATCTCATGATGTTCAACAAGGCCAAGTGCACGGTCCTACACCTGGGGAGAAATAACCCCAGACACCAGTACAGGCTGGGGACCAACCTACTGGAGAGCAGCTCTGCTGAGAAGGA
>JAWLRI010000720.1:3063558-3074358 GCA_034781795.1 Crypturellus tataupa
CTGCCCTATGAGGAGAGGCTGAGGGAGCTGGGCCTGTTCAGCCTGGAGAAGGGAAGGCTGAGAGGGGATCTAATCAGAGTGTACAAGTACCTCAAGGGAGGCAGTGAGGAGGATGGGGCCGGCCTCTTTTCAGTGGTTGCCACCAACAGAACTAGAGGAAATGGCCACAAACTGAAGCACCAAAAGTTCCATAGGAACTTAAGGAAAAAAATCTGAACAGAGTCGTTGTGGAGTCTCCCTCTCTGGAGGTCTTCAAATCCGGCTTGGATACAATCCCGTGCCACATGCTTTAGGTGACCCTGCGTGTGCCGGGGGGTTGGTTGGACTAGATCATCTCTGGAGGTCCCTCCCAACCTTAACAATTCTATGATTCTATGAAATGGATATTTCAGTGTATCTATATCCATTTGAAACTATTTTTTCTATATATTTGATTTTGGTTATGGTCATGGATTTGCCTAAGAATATCCACATGAATAAGTTACTTATGTGCTCAGAAGTATCTACTAGAATATGAGAAGAGCAAATAAATTCAATTTCTATTATTTTAATTTAATAGCCTATATTTGGCTGTCATAAACATAATTCACTTCAACTATAGCCTCTTAAAAATACTTCTATAACTTCTGGTTCTACTGACTTTTAGCCCAAGATAAAATAAGTAAACATTCAAATATGTATATACGTGTGTATATATATACACATATACACACATACACATATGTATACATCTACAAATTATCCCAGAACACAGAAAGAGGCATTTAGAAATACACAACTGAACCAGCAAGTGTGGATGAAAACAAACAGGTATTTTTATTGCAATTTTCAGAGGCATTCCATCAAAAGTATATTTTAAAAAAGGAAGAAATGGATATATCTGAGCTTGTGAGCCTTTCACTATGTACACAAGAGAAGAGGCTGAATATAAATTTAACTTTTAATGCAGTCCTCTGCAAAGTAACCAATCACTTCATATGGATACTCAAGGGCAAGCAGCTTATTTCTACTGAGGTCAAGAACAGGTAGAAAATTCAACATCTCTGGAAGACATGTTTTCTCCATAGACCTCAGAATCTCAGGAGAGCTTCCATGTGCTACCGGTTGTGTTAGAGGACTGACCCCAAGAACTTGGCCCTCACTATCAGCACTTTGCCGTACAGCCTCAAGCAGATCACCTGATTTTACATGCCTCAATTTCCCCATTTGCAAAATAGTTGCAATATTTCCTGTGTTACAACCATAACAAGAAGGTGCAATTGCTGTTTTAGAGATCCTTGGTTAGATGTTGACTTTACATGTAAGTCTATATTTCCAAATGAAGATGTATTCTATTGTTATGAATATTGTGTATTACAGGCTGCTCACATTATCAATTTAATGTACACCAAGATTCAATCAAATCTGTTTAAGACCTTGAAAAAGAAGCTACTCTGTGTACATTCTGATAGGCTAAGTGTTGATTCAGCCTACACGGGCACAAATAATGTCTTGAGTCATTAGGGTCTAGCTTTTTTAAAAAGCAGTTTTCAAACTTTCAAAAATCCTTTCTATATATGATCTGTGAGTTGCCTTCTACATTCGAAGCTGATAAAATGCAGGAATGTTCACATTCATGAGACAATAGCTTTGACTGAATGCTGTAAAATGAAATAGTCTCTTTCAGTTTTTCCTTTCAAAAGGAAAATTGCATAAATAATACATTTGGGCCTTGCAATACAAAACAAGCACAATAGCTACTTTACAGCTTTCATCAAAATGAAGGCCATCTTTTTCATTTATATTATGAAACTGGTAATACAATATCATCATCTCCGATTGGCTGAAATCATCTAGACTGTGAGCTCTCCTTGCCAGATAATGCTTCTTGGTCTCTATGTCAATGGAATGTGTAATGGTGGGACCTATAAGGCAAATTTTTGTCAGTGGTTAGCAATGAAGTTAAAAAAAAAAAAAAGTAATAATGGAGATTTATTGAGGAATAAGCAATGCTTCCCAGTGTGAGGGGGGGGATGGGGGAGGGGAGCAGGGAGGGGAAGCATTTCTCTGCTCCTGATCCACATTTTGATTTTTTATTGCTATTCTTTTGCATTTTAAATATGTTCTGTTCCAAAGCAGACAGAGGATGCAATAAGGGAAAGGATGACTTAATCTCAAAAGGACTCTATGATAAGGAATATAAGAGGAAGCTGCTGTTGAGCATTACATAAGTCTTATGGTGTTACTGAGCCCCAAACCCCACCAAAAAAAAAAAGAGTTTAAATGTTGGAAAAAAGAGACAGGTGGCAGTGTTTGGGGAATGCTGCCGAGCTCCATTCCCATGGCCATCTTGAGGCATGTTGCTCATACTCCCTGCTCTCAGCTGAAGCTGTCTTTGATAGTTATCTTCCTGTTCTCCCACTGTTTCTTGCCTTTCATCTACAGTTAGCTTACCCTCACTTTTGGGTAGGGCTGAAACCGTGCCAAATATGGAATATGACTAATCTTACAAATCTATTCATAGACATCTCAGGGAATTCTCAAGCCCTCATGACTGCAAATATTTTGCCTTTCTCTATTTTTTTTCTTGTATCATGAGATAATACCACATCATGTTCAAGTAAAGAAAAAAAAATATATGAACAATGCTCCCCCCTTGGTTTTTTCCCTCAGTTACCATCACATTCTTTACTTCTCTAATGTATTCTACTGCACCCACCAGGACAAATTAGGGGTTGACCTGTTGGAAAGCAGCTCTATGGAGAGGGATTTGGGAGTCCTGGTTGACAACAGGTTACCCATGAGTCAGCAATGTGCCCTGGTGGCCAAGAAGGCCAATGGGATCCTGGCTGCATGAGGAGGAGCGTTGCCAGCAGGTCGAGGGAGGGGATCCTGCCCCTCTGCTCAGCTCTGGTGAGGCCGCACCTGGGGTACTGGGGGCAGTTCTGAGCTCCCTCAAGAAGGACATTGAGCTTCTAGAGAGGGTCCAGCAGACAGACACGAAAATGATTAAGGGACCGGAGCATTTGTCATATGAGGAAAGACTAAGCGAGCTGGACCTGTTTAGTTTGGAGAAAAGAAGGTTGAGAGGAGATTTGATCAACATGTTCAAGTACCTGACGGGTGATTGTAGGGAGGATGGGGCCAGGCTCTTCTCCGTGGTGATCAGTGACAGGACGAGGGGTAACGGGTGTTAAGTGGAACCACAGGAAGTTCCACCTACCTATGAGGAAGAACTTCTTTCCTGTGAGGGTGACAGAGCCCTGGCACAGGCTGCCCAGAGAGGCTGTGGAGTCTCCTTCTCTGGAGATCTCCCAAACCCGCCTGGATGTGACCCTGTGCCACATGCTCTGGGTGTCCCTGCTGGAGCAAGGGGGTTGGACTAGATGATCCCTAGAGGCCCCTTCCAATCTTAAGCATTCTGTGATTCACAAACTTCATGTCCTGAGCTATTTTAGCTCCCTTGTCATGACCTTTCAGAGTAGCATACATGCTTGGTATAGAAACGAAAGCTACACCACATAAAGCTTCCAGATGCCAGCAGTACCATTTGTAGAATCACCTCTGACTTCAGAGATTATGCATACAACAACAACAAAAAAGGCACCGCTACAGACAGTTGTTGGTATTTTCTCAAAAGTTCAAATTGCTTCCACTGAAAATGGAATTAAACTAACTGCTAAATAGGTTGGCTTCACCATGCATCAAATACAAAGACTTTTCACAAGCTTTCCCAGACAGATCTTGACTAAAACTACACACCTGATTGGCACTGCAGTACCAAAAATCAGTGTCTTGTCCATAGTATGGGTGGACTACTCTGTTCAACTTGGGAGACATCTACTAGGTCTTCACATTAGACCAGAGTTTCCTTTAGGAGTCCCTTATTCAAATTCTCGGTGTTTGAGTACACCTCATCCAGACTCTGGGGGAATTCACTAAATTAAGGAGACAGGAGCACTGCTCTTTTCAGAAGCCACCTTAAGGTACTAAACATGACTGGGATTTGATTTGCCTATGTCTCCTTAGGCCATTCTGATCCACGGTGTTATGCCACTAGATACTCTTACTGCTCAACTAAACCCCTTTGTGTTTAAGATGAACGACTGTGCTATGAAATTTCCATGGTTAGTGTGAACCCTACCGAGTGCTCTGTTTCTTCTGCACTTAATCAGTCTCTCATTGATTTACAATTCTATTTTCTACAAGGACAGACTTCCCTTGTTCTGTGTATTGAATTCAACAGTATGTGTTCATAAACCCTTTCCTTTCTCACTTTAAGATGAGAGAAACTGCAACTACATATGATGCTTCCCACTTTCAAGCTGGGGTCTTTTGTTTCTATTATGAAATGCTTTTGGAACACAAATGTATATGTTAATACCAAAATGTCTTTCCCCCATCAGATAGGCCAAAGCAAGCTTGGTATGCGGGCACAAAGTTTTGGTATTTTAAATCCAGATGTAGAAACTGAACTCTGAAACACATTTTCCCTGCAAAGCTGCAGCTATTAGATGCTATTTGAATGCCAAGGTCAACCATTAAAATTATTCCATCCTCCACATCATTATAATATTGTACTACAAATGTCATCAGGATTGTGACATGGATTGTAAGACTATAACATTAATTTTCACTGGTCTGCAATTATATTTCTTTCACTGTGGAAGTGTTAGCTCTGACTTGATAAAGAATCGTGCTGTGTCAGTACCCAGGCAGAAAACTTGTATAAGAATGTCCCTGGTATTGCAAATCTGCAGTGAGAACCTTGTTACATGAAGAGACTTCTGGTCCCAATCCAGTAATGACAAATGCATCTAAAACGAAAGTATCTGTGATCAAACAGTCCATGGTCCATTACACAAGGGGTACTTTTAGCTTAGTTCTGCCTTTGGCTCCCTCCACTCCACTGGACACAACCTTGACCATTCCTATGAACTCCCTTCCTGCGGCATACCTTGCAGCCATTTCTCACCTCTTTCCACACTTTCTTCACCCTTTATTTTTTATAAACAGAAGTGGTCACCAGGAGTATTCTGGGAATGCTGCTCGGTTAGCCCATCTCCATCCCCATGCAGAATGCAATAAATAAGGGTGGTGTCATCCTTTTCCATTAAAGGCTTTTTACCAAGTTAATCGCACATACGGCCAAAGCCAGCCCTGCTGGCTTTTCATCTGTATGCAGTAGTGCAGATCCTGCATTTTCTGCTTCTTGTAGCTCCAGCTTTTTCCTTGGGTTCTGCTATTCTGAAGTCCTTCCCCATCATGGCTGAACCAGCAGACATTGTGGCACCACAAGCTCGAGTCACTTCTGTTCTTCCAGAAGGTCTTTCACTGTCCTCTCCTACTGTTACCTTTCAAACTGCCAGCAAATTGAGTTGACTGGGAGTAGTCGTTACACTCGTGGGGGAGAAAAAAAGAAGTTTTGAGAGGTTTGTTTTTCTTCTTCTAACCCTATACTCATAATATAGTAATACGTACTGAGTGTATCTCCATTGAGGCCAAGAACAAGAGTCCTTGATTCAAGGATTAACCTTGAGAAGAAGTTCAATTTGGAGGGCAAGTGCTTCAGGTCCAATGAAAAAAAAAAGTGTTTTTGTGACCTGCAACACAAACAGCTACGTGAAGACCACTTCTTTCTCTAGAAGGGATGGAAGAAAAAAGAAAAGTGGGGGGAAGAACCCACACACTTCACTTGCTTTGCTTCTTGTTTACAAGACTCATAGCAACACTACCAGTCCCAGGTTTCTCTTTGCTTATTTAAGTCAGAGAGAAGGGAAAATGGCAAGGTGGTGCAAAAATACACTCTCTACTTTTGCATGAGGTGAGCAATTCGGTGTAAGGTCTCGCCAGCACTACTTACTACCTTTGGCTACCATGTAATGAAAAACAGCAGCTAAACTCTTCCTGGAGTATACCAGATGTGACTGTGTAACAATTAAGAAATGCCAAGACAAATATCTATTACACACTTTTTTTCTTCTCATACCTCAGCATCATGCTTTCCTAAGGCAAAGAGCTTTTATTTTTTTTAAATGGAGGGGAGGGAAGAAGGTGTCCTGGCAAGTGGCTATTAATAGCATGCAGTCAGTTTATAAACAGGACAAATTGTGCTTCAGCAGAACAAAGCTGAGTGCACACAGAAAAAAAATAATGTACATAATAAAATTCATTGTGCTTTTCAATATGAACCCTACAGCTTTTAAACGTGTCATATAATAAATCTTTTGGAACTCTTTATATCACAGATTTCAGCGTTTCCTGTTACTTAAAATATTCAAGGTTAGTATTCTAGCAGTACATTTATACTGTAATATGTTAGCAAGCAAGTTCCTAACAGGCGAGGCCAAAGCACAAGTTCAGAGTCCAAGCCAAGAAATTGCGACAGATCCCTGCTCACTTATATAGGATCACCTCAGGAAAGAGTCATAAACCAATGGAGGGTTTGAGAGAAAAATCTAAGCCTAAGGTTAGGAAAAAGGGAAGGGAGGAATTGGCAGCAACCCACAGAGAGCAGAAGTAAGTCCAGGATATGCCAGGATAGTGGTCAGACAGCCAAGAGATGATGCTGCAGCAGATGTTCAGGGAGAAGTCAAAAGGTGAAGAAGATTCAATAGGAGTGAGATTTTTACACGAGAAAGTGGGAAACCACTGACCTGGCACTGAAGCATCTTTCTGAAGTTATTTCTGACTTCTTAGGGGGTCTAATCTGGAGCATCTTCACCTTTTTAACTCAAATATTCTTGTTTAACAAGAGACAGCATGTACAAGTCCACAGGACGCCTGCTATCCTCAGACACTGCTAAAAGCAAGTACTCAAAGCACAAAATCTGCTGCTTCTGTTCCAGACGATAGTAAGCAAGGAGGGCCTTAACCTTTCCCCATATGTCCCATTCATTCACTCAGCCTAGCAAAGGTCTCTCCAGTTGGTAGAGAAATTTAGATAGCTTTTATAGCCTTATGAAGATGGTTTCTCTGTTCTCCATCTTGGCTGACAAAACAGACTCTAGTAGGCAAAACTCATCATGGAAGAGTTGCCATCTACGTATATCTTCTTCCCACTTTTCCTGCAAGCCATGTGGGAACTGAGGCATTAAAGCGTCAGGCATATTAGAGTCCCAGCCAAAGAGGTGACACCTCAGGTCCTTCCACACACATCTGCGCCTGTCAGCTAACAAAACTGGATGTAAACTTTCCTGCTTCCCAATGCTTTAATTCACTTCACTCTTCAGAGATGACTCCATGCCATCCTCCTGAGAGACTTCATGCACTGCTTCACAAATAGGTATTGGCTTGGGTCCATTAAGGTCCCACACTTTTCTCTGGATGTTTTGAGGGCAAAACTATTCAGTCTCAAAGATTCTGCATAGGCAGAACGTTCATAATATTCTGAATGGATTTTCTGCATCCTCCTGCCTGCTCTCATCTCCTGTAAAGTATGTGGTTTTAGAATGTAAACCCATTCTTAGTTTATGCATTTTCTATCACTTTTTATACTTCAAGTACATATTGTAAGTGCAAATGTTGGATAGAGAAACTAGTAAGTTAAGCAGTATCCTGTACAACCAATGGTCAGTCTTACTGATACTCGGGTTCACATCACAATTTTAGGTGTATAGGCAGTATCTGGAGTTAGTATCCAGGAACTGATTCAAAACTAGTGTTTATCTTTTAGAGGAGACTCTGCTCTTCAACTGCAGTATTGAGAGAAAACAATAATTCAGAAAAGTCAGAATACTAAAAGCATTCATCAGTAATGAATTAGTTGCTAGAACATGACAAACTTCATCCACACTGTTTCACAAACCCACAGCATCCCAGACTTTCCAAGCAGGCTTCACCGGGTCAATGTACCCTCAACTTAGTCTCTTTTTTTTTTTTTTCCTCCCCTGTTTAAAGTGTAGGTGTCAGGGACAAAACACAGGTAAAAATGCTGGCAAACAGTTTCTATTGTGAATTATCTAAAAATGCCCTGAGATAAGTTTCTTAGAGACTGCCTATGTGGTCAGTGCATCCTTTTTGTTCTCAGTCTTCAAGAGGTTTCCAATATGCCCAATTCTGTTTCAAAGGCAACCGCCTCTCTCTACTAAGCAAAGGGTCACACTGAACCTGTGTTGTCATAACATGTTGACCAGAAACTCATGATAAAATGCAAGATGCCCATATGAATCAGATTTTAAAAGACAGGATGCATTATTACATCATCTTTTTTTACCCTAGTTATCTCATTTTAAATGAGGAAAAAACATCTATCTATTTTTTCCAAACTCATTCTGCACATACAATTTGGTATTTAGTCTCCTGCCTCTTATGAGTTACTGAAGTAGTTTCACTAAGCCTTCTAAGAGATACAATTTGACTTTACTGCTTTTAGGTAAAACACACCTCACTTTCTGTGTGGAACTCAGTACATCTGCCGTCTCCAGTCATAGCTCAGAGAAAAAGTTGAAGAGGAACTTGTACATCAAAAGTATGAAAAAAACCTAACAAGCAAGAAATTAAATCTTTAAAACTCATCAGCATTTCGCCCCAAATATTCCATCATAATACTATACTTTATCTTGCAGCTCTAGACTGCAAAACATATTGCGCAGAATGATAAATTACATAGACTATTTGCCATCCTACGCCTCAGTTTCCCATCTGTAAAGACTTGCTAAATGGATAGGTAATATAAAGTATTTTCTGGCTCTCAGCCTAGCAGACTGTTGAATAGACAATCCTGTCTTTAATTCATATCTGGAAAGGGTGAACGAAATGTGCTGTAATATTAGCTTTTGTAAATCTTTTTTTTCCTCTCTTTAACATGAAGGAGAAAAAAAAAAAAAGAGCTAACCATTTAAAATAGTTAAAATTATTAAAGCACACAAGACTACTTAGTTACATTTACACTGGTATCCTGTTTTGTATTTCTTTTTCCAATAGCTAAAGGTTTTTTTTGTAGTACCTGAAAATCATGGTAGTTTGCCGACAAGCATGCAGCTTCAAGTACTCATTTCCAAGCCAACTGTATTTGAAAACAATGTTTGGCACTGAAAATAAGCAGAGATATAAGAAAAATATTGAAATCACTATGGGAGTGACAGGAAAAAATGGAGTGAGACAGATTCCTCCAGTCTGATCCTTTATGATTCTTTTCTAGTTATTGAGTATATAAATTTCAATCCCCCAGTACAGCAGGGAGGGGGGAGAAAAATGCATGATTATCATATCACTCAAAGCTGTACAACTTTAAAATCAGCTCCAATATAAATTCACTCTATAAAATGACTTTTAATATTCTTTTCCTTAACATAAGTATTAAATTTTGTATGATTAAAAATTTATTTACTTCTCGTCCTTAATTTAGATTTTTATTTTTTATTATTGCTGTTCCCATCTCAACAAAAACCTGTGCACGTTTTGGTTAAGAGTGTATCTCTGACTGTGATACATTGCTGGGCTTTGAAAGCTATGTGTTAAAGTAAATTCAAAGTGACCACCCCAACCTGGTGGCTCAGATGATATGTTTCACAAAGGGGAAAAAAAGAAGACAAGGAAGGTAGAAAGACCTTTCCTCAAGTTAGAAGACATGTCAAGAAACTATGTCTGCAGCAAGGTCCTGTTATCTAATTTCCATTGCAGCCCATCAAAATTTTGTTATATTAATTCATCTGTCTCAGATGATCTACTACTTACCTAAGAAGCTACTGGTATACCCTATACTTTATTAACTCATCAGGTCTGGACATGTCCCAAGGAGAATAAATAAAACACAATAAAGTAAAGTCAACTTCATCTGAAGATATGTTCAGTCTTGACATCATCTCCAAATATTCTTCCCTAAGACAGTGTAGCTCAGAGTATGCTAGCACTATTAAGTTAAGATTTCTTTTAACTTAATCTTAACTTAAACTAAAACTTAATCTTATGATAAAAAATTGGAGAATAAGTGTCGGCAGGAGCACAGCCATAGTCTGCAGCCAGCCTCTGTGCTTCAAAATCCATGGTGGTTGCTCTGTGGAATTACATTTTTCATCAGTACTTGTGTTTTTCCAGTAGTTTAC
Organism: Crypturellus tataupa; assembly: GCA_034781795.1. Classification (NCBI taxonomy): domain Eukaryota; kingdom Metazoa; phylum Chordata; class Aves; order Tinamiformes; family Tinamidae; genus Crypturellus; species Crypturellus tataupa. Next base: position 3,073,584 of record JAWLRI010000720.1, read on the forward strand.
CTCTAAAAAGAGATATTTTATTTGGTTTGTGCACATTTACAGAAATATGTAAGTACACAAGAAAGTGGGAAACTTAAGATGTTTCAGTAACATGTACACCAAAAGCTGAAGCAATAGCAGGCTGACAAAGCTGAAGCAAAGTGAAAAAAGAAAAGAGGAAAAACAAAAACACAAAGGAAAAGGAGACAACCTCCCCTGTCATGATGATGCCTTTGGCTCCACAACCACTTTCTGGCTTTTAGAAAGGTCACTTACACCAGATATGATAGCATCAATGTGGTAAAACAGAAGCATTTTGCTGAACAGCATATTTCACAGTAAACTGCTGATGGGACCCATCGGGTTTCCTCGAAAAAGCCCCGTCATTGGGACTAAACCATCTGCCTTCAGTTGCTTGGCATCACAGATCTAGGGTAAAATAAGCCTCAAATCCTCATGGCTTGAAGGTCTGAAGCAGCCCACTGTCATCACGCCTAAAAAAAATTATGAGAACAACTATCTCACAGTATGTCCCAGGTTACAGTATGTCCCACCCAAAATGGAAAAATAATCTTTGAACTCCTGAACTGAAATGTCTACTTTAAAGCATTTAAGCATGTGTTTTGATGAAATAAGGGAAAATAGAAATGAGGTCCCTGCTTTACTCTAAAAGTTGTTCTTTTGAAGACATATGAAATGCCTTAATTAGAGTCATCGAGTCATAGAATCACAGAATGCCTAAGGTTGGCAGGGACCTCTAGAGGTCATCTAGTCCAACCCCCCTGCACACACAGGG
>JAWLRI010000720.1:3074458-3095287 GCA_034781795.1 Crypturellus tataupa
AGGATCCCATTGGCCTTCTTGGCCACGAGGGCACACTGCTGCCTCATGGTCAACCTGTCGTCCACCATGACGCCCAGCTCCTTCTCAGCAGAGCTGCTCTCCAGTAGGTTGGTCCCCAGCCTGTACTGGTGTCTGGAGTTATTCCTCCCCAGGTTCAGGACCGTGCACTTGTCCTTGTTGAATTTCATGAGATTTCTCTCCACCCAGTTGTCCAGCCTGTCCAGGTCCCTCTGGATGGCAGTGCAGTCCCCTGGGGTGTCAGCTACTCCCAGTTTGCTGAGAGAGCACTCTGTGCCTTCATCCAGGTCATTGATGAACAGATTGAACAGGACTGGACCAAGGACTGACCTCTGGGGAACATCGCGCAACACAGGCCTGTATGCTTCCTGCCTTTCATGCCTGACATAATGTGCCCATGTGTACATATAACACCAAGCTCACTATTGCACTTTTTTATTTCATAAAATTATTGTAAAATAATATTAAAGACATAGAAACTCCATATCAAGCAGAGGTTGTGATATTTCCAAGCCTCAACATTTCTGTAGTTGAAAGAGTTGAATCAGCAGTGATGTCTTCCTAGCCCTTGGATTTTCTTTCCATGAAAGAGTGTAATTGACTTTTTTTAAATAAATTTAAGCTTTTTTTTTTTTTTTTTTTTTTTTTTTTTTTCACCTATCTGGAGCAAGGATCTGTAGTTTTGTCAGTATCTTTTCAGCTGGCAGGTTTGACTGCAAAATTTCCACTCTGGATGGACCAGCATGGATTCATCACAATACACTGAAACAGGAACTCACTGAGTTCCAATAAAGACCACCAAGAAAAGAACAGTTTGAAATCAGTGTCAACACCAATTTGAAGAGTGCCAACATTTTCATCTTAATAAAAGCAGATATGGGTTTATTGTCTCTATGTACAAGTAATATCAGCTTTGTCATGGAGTCTTTATAGAAGATAAACTTTAGCCCTCCAAACTGCACAAGAAACTCAGGTATTATTTTTAAGAGCTATGCTTTTTTCCCTTTCACTGATCATTGTTAGAGCAATGTAAAGGCAGAACTGTTCTTTCCAGTTTCGTTTGCATATTTTAAACAAACCTCATTCAATTTCAAAACATTCTGACATTACATTTTTGTGCACCTTTTCCCCTTATAAGTGTCATAGAAAAATAGCTTAACAAGTGCACAACATAAACAATGCTTTGTTATACCAAAAAGGCCCCTGAAAATGAGAAGATGAAAACTATGTTCCCTTCCAACCCTTGAAATATGATGAATATAAAAATAAAATTGTAATAATTTGGGGTTTTAGCAGTTCAAGTATTTCTACATACACAGTCCAATGGAAGATAGTTTCCTTTCAAGATAATTAGCTTTCCAGGCTGCTGAAGCACACAGACCTTGTTGAGGCAAATATGCATCATATTAGGTATCACATGGTTAGATTGCCATCTTCTTTTCCAAAAGTGCTCAGATTATCCAGGTGGTACCACATGCTCTTGACAGTCAAGAAGTAATACATTACATAGCTCAACCCACTTTCAGCATAAATAGTGTCACTTTTACTTTTGTTCAGTGGCCACACCATATCTGTAGGATTAAACAGAATATATCACGTAGCTGTCTGGAAATTGCACTAGTCTATAGCACAGTTTTGTCACGTGGTGATAACAGGACAACTTTCCACACTGGTTAGTGAAACGCTTCTAGCTTCAATGCCAAGCCAAATGGCTATGGTTACACTAGCTTCAGCCATAATTATCACAGATATTACAAAGTTTATACTGCTAATTAAAATGCAAATTAGACTTTATTCTAAATTTAACCCTGTCAGTGATCTATGTCATGAACTTGGACAAATCACTTCATCTTTAAGCTCTCGTCTCTTGTAAAAACATTGTTCAGTGCCTTAAACAGCAGTTGGATATCATAAATGACACTACAATAATAGAAGAAATACTGTTCCAGTGACAGCTTTTTCCTGGCTTAACGGAGCAGGGGGAAGAAGGGAGGGAAAATTCAAGACTAAGCCAAAAGATATAAGGAGGAGGATCTAGTGAATGAATGGTACCAGAGGTTGAAATATTATATCCTTAAAATGTCCTCAGCGAGGGTCAAGAGCAAGCCAAGCTCTGAAGAAAGTGGTACAGACATTGATCTAATAGATCAACTTCTGATGTCAGAAGTTGACTACTGAGTGAGTTAGGCAAACGCATAAGAATAAGGAAAGAAAGTTTGCCAGTATTTCTATGCAATCCTATCCATTAACACATACAAAAAGGTAGATGTTGTTACCTTCCAAAAGGCAGTCACTGCCAGCAGCTACAAGATATCACACTACATAAATAGTTCAGGTCCAATTACATGATCTGTATCTTCTTTTGTTTTCAGAGCTGTTTTATTTTTCTTAACCGTAATCATGCATTTTAACTGAACTCATGTATAATATGCGTTGTTTCTCTCTTCTCTTGTTGCTCTCCAGTCTTCTGGCTTGTTTGTTGTGATCTAATCACATTTTCAACTTGCAGCCAGTCACTGAATCTAAGTTATAGAAAGAGGCAAAATAAAGGAATAATATCATTTTCAGAGGAATCCATCTGTAGCTCCAAGAGGAATGGGGTACTACTAAGGAACATGTAAAATGGAGGCAGTGACTTATACTCAGTTTAAAAACCTGTATCATAATAACAAGAAAATTGTTGACTCAAGGTGTTTTTAAAAAGGAGAACAGTATCATATTAGATGTTGCATTCTCTTACCAGGGCCTGATAGGGGGACATATAGGAGATGAATTTTTAAAGTTCAGTCTATCTACCTACCTATCGCAACTATCTCAGCATTTATACCTTGGTCATCACCGTCTTATCTGAGGAGCTATCAGAACAGTTGTGAACTTGGGACTTAAAAAGAAAAGACCTCTTCTTATCTCAAAGGTCAGGTGGATACTATCGAAATACAGATATGCAGTTCTTTAAAATCTCCAAGTTAAGAAAGTACATCTATTAAAACAACACATATTAAGACACCTTTTCTACAGCATCGGCCAACTCCAATCTTCCTGCAGGGAAACAGCCAAGCTATGCTTGAGAATATTGGTCCCATTTGTTCCAAGAAAGCAGTGAAAGCTGGAGATGTGTGAGGTAATATTCAGAATGTACTTTCAAGTTCACCAGTGCTGTTTCATCTTAAGATAAGTAAATAGTCTAGCACAGCTTGCCAGGACAAGAAAATCCATTCCTTGTCCTTATGTGTCAGTGGGACACCCAGGAAGAAAAAGATGGTAGCAGGAGGCTCCCATGCCATGACAGGCCACCTAGGGCTCCCCATAACCTCACCCTAGTACAGTCCTACCACACGGTTAGCACCACGACAGGTCACCCTGCAAAAGTCCTTCTTGCAAGCACAGTCAAAAGTGCATTCTTTCATTAATTTAAAGAAGTAGGGAATAAGCTTATCTCACCTCTAATTTCATGAGGCTGGACAAATGCGGAAGGAAAAAAAGCAAAGAAAAGGGAAGAATTTTTAAAATGCAAATATTACTCTCATCTTTTACAATCTTTAGCAAATAGGCTTGACACTCAGTAACCTAATTAGGTAAAAGGGAATTTTTACCTAATTTATGGCTGTATAATCAGGCATAGGGAAGAAAAAGTGACAATTCAAATGGGGAAGATATCAAGCAGATTCTGTTTCTTCTGTTAAAAGACTCACAGCTACCTAATAGAGACATTCTGAAAAAGCTTGATTTAATCTACCCCATTATTAAAAAAATAATGTATAGAAATTTACCTGAAACCAATACTATTGGAACATGAGCAAGCTCAGTTTCACAAAAGCCGAGCCCCCATACCACCACAGATTTCACCTGGAGCTGGGGATGTACTGCCTCCCCGAAAAAAAAGCCATAGAAATTCATGATACAGGAAAATAAAACGTCCACAAGAAAGGGAGAAGCTTTTCTGTTATGACATTAAATTCTAGGTCTAGAGCTGTGCTGGGAATAGTTATTTACACTGCTGATAAATTTCATATTGGAAATCCTAGTCCACTGAGAATACTCTCCCCCAACCCCCCTCCACAAAAATACTGTAAACTTAGAATTTCAATGCTTTTATCTGTGTATTCATAGACATCTACATATATGTATACGTGTCTACAGCTGTCATATGTGAAATAGAACTTCATGTACAAGCATTAACCTTATGTTAGTAAGATAATGACTTTTGCCCAAATTCTTCTCCTGTGGATACCAAAAGCAAAATCTCAGGCTGCTTTAGTGGATACCCAACTATGAATTTAGGTTTCTTACTTCTCATACTCAATGCCTGCTTCCTGTATCAGATAACTGAGATACAGACCCAATTAATTCCCAATGATCAAGAAGGTAATATCAGCTCTTAGCAATATCACAAGATAATGAATTCATTTTGCTATGGTTTAAACATACATGATAGGTAGCGACCTACCAGACTAGTAGGTTACTCAATAATATTGAGGTAGCTGGGCATTTTTTTAAATCCCTCTAATGAATTAAATCAAAGTCACAGAAACTTACATTTCAAAGCTACTTAACTGCTTCTGAAATGTTTACTAGTTAAACTTGTCAAAATACATGCCATTATAAACTTCAGCCTGTTTAAAGCCTAATGCATCTTGCCGGTGTATAAACAGCTAACTGTTTCACTGCTACCTGTTTTAATTAAACTGTACACTCTGAAAATAACATTGTGACAAAACATGCTAATTGCTAACGTTTGAGGTACCTCCTGAGACTGGCCATATGTTAGGAACCACTATTTAACAACAACTTGATAGCATTCAGTACTTGACAGGGCATTACAAAAAGGTAAAAAGTGTTTACTACTGCTGAGATGGCCTTAATTCTGGACCATTCAACATTATTAAAACATGGGTTAAATTTTCCAAGGTAGTGCAACTCCATTCCCACCAAAAAACAACAAAAAATCAGTGCCAAGAGGTCAATACTTTATGACAAGCATTGCCTGATGTACTGACAAACTTCTGTTAATTAAGAGTTTCTGAATTTTATCAATTGATATTGAGGAGCTTGTCAATATATTCCTTTGCTTCTGAAGTTTTTAGCTACTTTACAACTTTATTTTGTGCAGTTATTATAGTGTATGCAATGATTATATCTAAAACTTCAAACATGCAGCTCCCATTGGTGTAAAATAAATGCAAAGGCCTTCATTAATTTGCTAAGGTATGCAAGGCAGTTGTAGTTGTTTAATACACTAAAACTTAAGCTATCTAGAGCATCCTGGTAATCAATTACCACTTCCTTGGACCATCTTCAGTGTTCGATTCCATTATCTCCAATGCAATAGACCATGCTTCTGTCATAACAGACCTTCTTCTCCATAAAGCAGCCTTAAAGCTTTGATGAAACTAGACTTAATGAGGCAGTATATAGCTATGGATTTTTTTTTTAAACTGTGGTTGGGTCTTTTTAAAAAGTCACTGTACTTCTAGCTCAGCAATAGTATCTGATCTTTAGATGGATCAAGTTTTTCCTCCCCTTTTGGAAAGAGGATCCTCTGATGGATGTCCTGAGTATTCTTCCAAGATGTTTTTACAGGGCATACTGTAACTGCTACATAAGTTTCGTGACCTATTCTTTCAGTGGAATTACAAGAAGAATAAATGCATGCATGGAAGAATAAAAATTTGCACGAGTAAGCCGTTATGCTTGCTCCTCACCAGTATTACTGCATCTGTTCTTAGTTAAGGCTAAGGTTATGATAGGCATTTAGGGCATCTGTTATGATAGAATATGACTAAATAGCAGGAAAAATAGGTTTGGTGGTACAAATAAAGGAAAGCAGGAGAGAAAAAGAATGGAAAGTCTGAAGAATTGTATGATATTTGGTAAAATATTAAAACAAAAAATTGCTAGAATTCAATCCTAATTCTTCTGGTTCTCTCTTTGGTAAGAGATGTAATTCATGTATTGTCTGCTTCTGTAAGTGTCAAACTAAGGGCCAAGGATGAGCAAGTAATGGATACATCTCTTCTTTGAAAATTCTTGTTTGAACTTCCTCAACACATCTTTGACAGCCAAGCTAGTCCTTATAAATTCTTTCTACAAAGACTTTAACAAGTAATTTCAGTACTTCCTACTCCATTTCACCTTTCTGAAATACCACTTAAGCCTTCAATTGGTGGTCTGTGCACTCAAACTCATGAAGAACAGCTCAAGAGATCAGACCCTGAATTATGATCACTGTTAATAGATTTAAAGAACTGATCACCACCATCACAAGTGTTTTCAGCAAAGAGTCTAAGCCTTTTATTCCTCAAATTCAATCTTTCACTTATTAAGCTTTGATTTTTCTGTGTCAGGGCTTTTTTCCCACTCAATAACTAATGGGTGACTTTTTTGGTGTTATTTTAGAGAAAGGAAGTCTTGCAACTGAGTCATCTCATCTTTAAACAAATATAGATACCTAAAAGTTCACAAATCCACCTCTAGATCCCTCTCTATCTGGGTAAAAATCTAAATGATAGCCAGTTTCTTTCTCATGGGTGTCCAGCCACCAACTCAGTCTCAACATGTCCTTTTGTAGTCAATAGCTGTCAACACTACCAGCCCTACTGGGCTGATCAAGCTGCTTCTGGTCAATAAACGTAGAGTTCTAGATGCTAACTCCTTCAAAATACACTTCCCCCCCCCATATATTTCATGCACCTTATTTCATTTTTAGCAATTTCCTTTTCTCTGGCTTTGAAAAGTGTGATCTTACTCTCTTTTAGTCACACACTAATGCCACTGTTTAGAATGGGCTATGTAATTTCTCTGTTCTCTGTTTTTTTCCATTCTACTGTATCAGGCACAAGATGTGTGTCCCATTACAGCCTGTGATTTCTGTTTCACTATCAATTCACAATATCAGTCTCCACACCTCACTTGTTACATCTCAAGATTATCAGCTTATGTCTTCTCTCATAGGTTTTGAAAGTTCTCCGAGAACACCTGAAGGTACTGCCAGCCACCTCCTTTCATTTAGGGTCATGCCAGGGGACCCAAAGCCTGATTACCATATGCAGACACCACCTTTTCCCTTCATTTCCTCCTCTTCTGTCTTCCCTTGTTCTCTGGTCTCAGAGCTCAGTTTGTACAGCACTCAGCACAGTGCAGCCCTGTCCCATGACTACAGCTTCAAAGTGCTAAAGTTACACTGGAAAAAAAGGCAATATATAAAGTGACAAGGCAAGGCGAGGAAATGAGCTATCTTAAGCTGCAAATAGGAGACAAAAATACATCTTATGCTGTCACTTGGACACCAGAAATTCAAGAAAGAATAGTAACCCATCAGCCTCTAACTTATATCCCGCGAAGTCCTGCATATACAAGTCTTTTCTGGCTTTTCTTTGTTCTGTAAGCAGTTGGGACTTGAAATAATTCCTGCCCATCTTTCCAAGCCTCGCAGATATCTCATCACCACACTGTTACTCCAAGTAATGAAACAGACATTAATTCAGTGTGTTACTACCTCCCCCAGTTAGTCCAGAGGCAGAAAGAAAAACTGCAGAAGTTCTGCAGCGTACATAATTTACAAGATCTTAAATAAAAAAATAAAAATCCTCTCTTAATAAGTGCAAGATCTGACATCTGAGAAATATTCAGGTCCGCTTCAAAACGCTGGCATTTTCAAGACAAGACCACTTAAAGGGCATAACCTAATGAATCATTAGCACCAAAGCCCATCTAAATTAAAACTATAATAAGATGCTTTTAGAAGCATCGCTCTCTCTTTTTCTCTCCACCCCTGTTATTTCACTTGCAGGGAATATCTAGAAGTTCATTTACTTAAACACACTCTTAAAATGGCTAATTCTGATGGATTTGGAATCCTTTTGTCTTCTGCCAAGAGAAACTGGGCCTGGTATTTCTAAGAAAAAAAAAGTGTCAGATGAGGTTCTTATTATCAAGGAAAAGGAAAGACTTCTCTCATTAGCAGATCTTCCCTAATTTCCAATAAAGTTTTACATCACAGGCATAAATTCAAATATTTACTTTCTTTCTACAGGTATCTACTTGATGCTGTAATATACTCGTGTTCATTAATATTTTATGTGAGTTTGTATGAGAATGAAAAGCAAAATAATTTTATCATGATTACGTCTATGTTCTATAATGTCCAGAGGCATTTAGGAAAGAGAGTGGAAAAAATATATAGATATAAGCAAGCTTCTACTAGCTCAGCTCAACATGGCTTGTCTCAGGTCTGGCCCAGTCTTCTTGTGAGCTCATTGCAAGTGCAACATAACCCAAATGCCATTATTTGCCCACATTTCCAGAAGCAAATTTTCATTTAAATGAACAGGAAAGGAAGAAGCAACACTTCAGACACTAGAGTCTTTCCTCAACATTATGTCCAACCCATCTATAGCAACTTATACAACTGCTCCCCAGTCTCACATTGTATAACTTAAGAGGATAGTCCCACAGTGATTTTTTCTGAACACATTTGTGCTGTAAATTATTTTTGATACTTATATCCCTTACCTCTCCCATCCTCACCCAAAAAAAGTGGCATTCTCTTTTTACTTGTTCCCAAAAGAGCAATATTCTCTCCTGAAGGGCAGAACCTAAGAAAACCATTCTTGGCAATTTCATCTAGAAAAATATTTTCAGCTTACCTGAATAAGTTTCTGTATGTGATTCTCTGCAAATTAGGCCTCCTTGATTCAACTGCCTTATGCCTACTTTTTCCCCCCACACTTAATTTGTAGGATTTTTTATATTAGAGTTACAGATGTCTGCAAAGGTGAAATCAACCGAATCCAAGAACAGAGTAAGTAAAATCAAAAATAGACTCTAATTGTTTGATGTCACACATAATAATAAAATAATTTAGAATATATTAAACGCTTATAATGGTTGATGTGACAAAGTACCAGTCCAAATTTCTCACTCTGCTATGAGAGCTTAAGGATGCCAATATCCAGAGTTTAGGTGTAGCCTATATTAGAATCTAATTAAAGAGTTTGTTTCTTCCAGAAAGCCCCCACATATACATAAATACCTACGTCTGGATGGTATCTACACCCACTTCACCAGACTGCTCTTAGACACTTCCAACAATATCTCTTCTGTAATCAGCCTAAGAGTCTGAACACCAGTTTTTATTTTGTTTTTAATCTTTATGCACATTAATGACAAGCACCAGAAGAGGAAAAAAGTGCAAGTTAAGTATAAATACAAATTAAAGAGAAATATTTTTGTATTTGTGTTGGTCTTAATGTGTTGATCTAAATGGTTCAAGTGGGATGATCAGAAGCAGAGAAGCTGACTGTACGGAGGAAGAGACAGTAAGAAAGCATCAGAAAATGACATCGCTGATGCACTAGTAGGGAACAGTCTTGTTCTGGTGAAAGGAGGCAGACATCATATTTTTTTCATCTCTAACCAATTTGGACAATTCTCTAATCTAAAGAGAACTGGAAATAATTGAAGACACTTCACTAGCACCTTAAAAACATGTAGCCTCGAATTCAGTATTTCACCAGTCTCTTTGCAGAGAGCACAAGCCTAGCTCCTTGCCAAGGGAGGGCTCTTGGAGCTATGATGTTGCCCTGACAAAAAAAAAGCCCTTCCAAATTTGAAAGGTCCGATTATCTGGTTTTCTAGATTAAGTATAAGTTTGGGGGAGGGGGTTGATTTTTCTTTTTTTAAATAAAACTGACCTGGCAAGGAAGATCATGAGTCTAAAGAAAGCCCAATTAAATTCCACAGATTCTCTCTGATGTACCAGCAAAGGGGAAGAAGCACTTGAAGGAAAACTGAATCATAAAATAAAAGATAATCTGCTCACTACCCATAATTAAAAGGAAAAGTAAATCAGTACACAAATGGCTTAAATATGTAATCTATTTTATTCATTTTTCCCAAAGTATAAACAAAATTCCTTTATCTCAAAGTTTTGAGGGTTTATAACTAATTAGAAATATTCATAACAAACAAAATTACTTGCTCAGTCCAAATAACTCCCTGCCCACATAAATCAAATCAACCCAGAATCACAAAAAAATTCCCAGCTTGCCTCATGCTCTTCAACCCTCAGCAAAAGCTCAGCAAAAAATAGCTCTGCAGCATCTTCTGAAAGTTAAATTTGGGCTATTTTGGACCTCAGGGAGAATAAATTTTGAAATCAAAGAATTTTCATGGAAACCCCCTATCACCACTTCCTTTCTGTTAAGAGAAAAGCTCAAATACTTATGCATCTCTGCAGATGATATCTATGGTAATGTGCTCATACGTAATAAGGAGTCTGTTAAAGGGACCAGATGAAGTAATTTAAGGTTTTCATCAGTAACTTTCACTCTCTTCCAAATAGCAGCATCTTTATCAAGACAATGAATGCAATGCATAAACAATGTCTGTACTACCTACAGTGTTGGAGTCATTTCAAGGTGTAGGTTGGCATACACATTTGACATAAATCTAATCTCAATGGGTAAAAGGTACAAATGGCATCAGGAGGTCTTCAGAAGCTGCCACCTTCTAGCTACAGAAGGATAATCAAGGAAATCTTGGAAATCAAGGAAATTAGGAAGGATAATACATGGAAAATCTTTTGGTTAGAGTTCAGTGCCAGCTCAGATTTTTTTTTTCCTCCATAATCCCCCAAATTATGGAAAACTAGTAAAATATTCAAATTCATATTATGCAAGAAGCTGCATTTTCAAGACTGTCTCAAAAGCATGTTATAAGATACAAACTAAACGAAGCACAGCCTGGACCTTTTTCAGAGTCTGAACACATCATCTGCTTCTTTTGCCCAGCCTTATTTCTACTATTCCCAATCCTGTCCAAGCCTCCACAATTATACTGCTTGCCATGTACTTGTCTCAGACACTCAAAAAACCCACATGTGAAACAGAGAGAAAGAGCTAGGTGTCAGAGTTTATGCCACTCACACTAATTGATCTGTGTATGACACTGAATAAAACTGGATGGAAAATCCAAATTATTACCTTGCAGGTCAATGTACCTTGGGTTCAACAAATTAACATGGCCACATTAATTTCATCTTTATGTGCAGCACAACTGACACACACACACAGAAATTCTTTAATCTGAGGATTATAACTTAATCTAAGAAAGTAGAGTCTAGACAACTGAAAATGTATCAGTGTTTAGAAATTTCTGGAAATATTCCAACTCTGTTAATAACCTACAGTCATAAAACTAGTATCAGGCTGCCGAGATGCCACACATCAAAGTCTAAGAAAGGTGGACTTCTTTTCATAGTATTTTTCAATTCTTTACTCTTATGTATTTTAGTGATAAAAGGCACTTCACCTCTCAATCGTTTCTCTAATGAGCATCCAGCCTCTTGCAATAAACAAATTAACTAGCCTCTCTTTCGGAGTACCATTCACTACCAGGAAAATAAAAAGGCATCTGCTTAATATATACTTGCAGTGCACCCGAGAGCAGTCAAAGACATAAAATTAGATTTCAAACTTTGCCAAGGACAGAGGGAACTCACAGTCACTGTTCAAAATGAGAAATATTTAATTATGTAGAAACTAATTAATATTAGAATTACAGCCTTTTCCTTACCTGGATCTTAATCCACTTTGTCCACCTCTTACTCAGAAGCACTTCTTCAAACAAACACGTACAGGCTCTACTTAAAATTTCATGTTCCAAGCAGATCTTTATACAGTGACCTTATTCTGATTATTACTCCATGGTTTTACTAGTTCCATTTGTTCCTGAGCAGAAGCCACTTAAAATTCCAGAGCAGCTTCCCAAACTTCATATGTGACTGCCAGTGAACTCCCACATTTCTAAAGGTTTCTCAGATATATCATGCCCAGGGATCTTGAAGGTTGGGGTGCACCTACCACTATTTAATCACATAATATGACATACCCTAACATTTAGAGCTCCATTTTTAATGGAGACAAGCTTTCCAAGACTCAGTTAGAGGTACATACTCCAGACCCCATAACCAAAGGCAAACCACAGGCATAAAACACTCATGTGCAACCCAAGCAAGCATGGGCATCAATGGACATAAAGTTCCACAGAGAGCTAGATAGATGGCCAGTTGCAAAAAGAAAGTGGTGATTCAGTAAACAGATCACTTCCCATGAGTTTTTAATGTGAATATATATAGCCAAAAAATGTTAACGTGGACCTGAATTTTGACACATCAATTCATTACTAGGCACCTACTTTCCAAAAAGTGTTGTCAACACAATTACTCTCCTAGAATGTAGAATGCTACGAGAACACCAAGCTTTCCTGCAAAGAAATGGCCAGAGCTCTACACACTGGCTTATGGGCACCTGTAATTTAAAGGTACCTACCAGTCTCTAATATAAAGTCCTATTTCATTTGCATCTAGTTTTGCTAGGCTCACAGAACCTAGACTGAAACTTCCTATAGCAGAAGTCTGCCTCAGGCTTATCTTCCTCCACTTTTTGTTGTTTTAAGTTTCAATTAAAGCTGTTTAGGTATTTCTGAAAGCAAAGACCTAGGACAAAAATAGGGTGTCTTATCCATTGTTTAAAAAAGTCACTTCTCACTGAAGTTTCTCACTGAGAAACACTGTTGTCTCCTCTCTTTTTAGTAGGATAGAAAAAGTCACATGGAAACAAAACAAAAGTCACCCTCATGCCAGAGGTATGAATTCTTGGATCCTTGTGAAAAGCTGCCTGAATTTGGCAAACTTAGGAGCCTCCTAGGGATTTTGGTTCATATGCATCAGTAGAGACTTCAGAGCTCAAGGTTTTACGTATTCCCAAGATTCAGCTGCCACTTAAATGCTCTAATGCTTTCCCTGTTCTCCTCCTGTCTGCCCAGGCTGCCCTATAGCCATGCCCATGGCCTGAAAGCAAGCTATTGGTGTTCCTCACCAACAGCTAGAGCACCTAGACGCTCTGGAAGCTCTTAGAGAAACACCTTCAAAGCTCCGCTGTGCCCCTCAGCTCCAGGTTTCAAGAGGAGAAAAATAAAATGAAAGAGACAGCAGAGCTGCGGGATATGAAAGTAAGATAGCAAATCAACACCAAAGAGACAGTTCCATGAGTTAAGGCCAAAGTTAGTAGTAAAAGACAAGCAGAAAAGGACCAGGTAGGAGAAAATATAAGGAAGCTAACAGGATAAACCAGACTTAGGAATCCCAAGCTTCCACATCATTTTATTTTCAAAAAGCAAAACCCCCTCAGCAAGTGACTACCACAATTTCCACTATACAGTGGGGGATTGTACCAGTGGCACAAACACCAATCTGGACTATGGTTAAGAGGCTCAAGGCTGTAGGGATTTAAAAGCTCATGTTAAGTTCATGTGATTCTCCATTTTAAAACTTCATTTTTTCTTTTTTCCTGCTCTCGCCCCCAGTCCTTACTCTTCAGTTGAAGAATTACATATAAAGATACGCATGATGAAAAGCCAAGCACACTGGTATTCCGCACAGGAAATACCAGTCTTATTGCATTTGCTTACAACCTCAATTCACTTCCTTTATGAATACAGAATATAATACTGCTTTTAATTACACAGCCACCTGCCTTATTCACTATGTGAGAGAAACCGACCTTGGGAAGGAAAACGTCTGGACTATATATTAGGGAAGACTCACATGTTCAGGATCCTCCACTTCCTCTGGAGCAGGAGATGTAAACTGTTTACAGCAAAGCATCACAGGAGAGGAGGGGAGGAAAAAAAAAAGAAAAGAAAAGAAAAAAAAAGATGGTCTGGTGACCCACATAGTTGATTTTTACACTTGGAAAAAAAGAGTTATCTCTCTTCAATCACTTCTCACAGTTACTAACTGTGGGGTCTTTTTTAATTGACTTGCTAACACCAGGCACCTAGGGTCTAGTCAGCAAACGTACCAAATTCTCCCCCCTGGAACGCATGAGAAGTGTGCTTTCAACAAATAAGGAGCAATGAGATGCACCAAATGTTTAAAGAACTGTTCAAGTTACATATCCAGCGCAAAGAGATCCCTTTGAAAGTTACAGAGTCAATGTTTTAGCTTTCTCTCTGAGATAGGGTAATTCCCCTTCTCTCGCAAGGATTTTGAGAGGATGAATTCATTTATCTTTGTAAATGACTCTCATATTCTGGTAAGCACACCACTGGAAGAAAAACATGTTTTTGTACTAATTGTATGGCTTAAAAGAAATATCACAAATATGGCTATAACAGGACAATTAATAAGGAAAACAAGAGAAACATTGGGATGTTACCTGGTAACTGAATGATACATCATTTAACAGTTAAATTGAAGGTGGGAGATTTTTATTTCAGGACTATGCTACTCTACATTGCTACCAGCGCCTGGATTAGTCTTGTAGAAGTCTCATCTGGTTCTAACCATCATCCCAGAGGTTTTGAGTTCTTAACTTTGTTGCTCTCCACATTCTTTCATAGCAGGATTTTGCTGATTTTTGAAGTACCAGAGTCCCTAAGAGACCTTGCAAAAGATGGGTAGGGTCCCTTTCAACGCATTTGTCATAGAGCACCCTATACAATAAGCTGAGTTAGCTGGAACTGTTTCTTTACGGAGTACCAAGTGCCCATAAACTTCCAATTTTTTTCAGAAATGAATCAGTAAATAGAGCTAATTATTGACAAATAGCCTAAAGCTACAGCATTTTCTAAAGCTCTGATCTTATCATAACGCACATGTTAGAAAGGGTCAGGCTTGGACTGGAATATAATTATGAACCCCCTAGGAAAAGCTTAGGAGCTCCAGGCTGCAGTAGTGGTGATTCAGTAGGTGGCATTATTTCCCTAAAGATAATGCCAAGGCATCCCCTAATATAGAAGCTCATAAAAGCAAATTCTAAGCATAACACTGAGCCCCTTTCCCCTCACAAGGGCATAACCCCATAGTACTACCTTTCTCCAGGTGGCACAAGCAGAGCTGTGAATGTTAAGGGGGAATCCTACCAAGTTCTGAAGGATAGTGCATGAGATTCCCATGATCACATGAAGGACCCCAGTAGTGCAACACACTAAGTACCCACAGTACCCTCAGATCATCTCTCTGTCCATCAAAGGTCTGCCTTTTGCAGTTTCTTATGTCCCAGGGGATGGCCATGTATACCCACTAATCCTGAACCCCTAGCAAAATTGTGCAGATGGCCCTTCTTAACTAACTTTTCTCAGCTGTGAATCCTTGAATTGCTGATGCCTGTCCTGAAAATGCATTGAATGTATAGAAGATACCATGAATCAGTTGTAGGGTTGGGAATCAGTTGCTGCTTCTGCTCAGAGGTGATGGCTCTAGTCGGTGGTAGGGTTCAGAAGAATGCCTTTGAGATTCTTGCTTTTTTCCTTCTGGAATCAGCACTATAGCTCCATGTTTTCTTCTCAAGTTTATAGGAGAGGGCATATGCTACTTAAGTTGTTAAATATAGCATAGATGATATCAGTTTAGGAGACAAGGCCTTTCACTTCCAGGTTTGTTCTCACTGTTAAATTGGCATGATGCTATAACGAGAGTGAGAGAGAAAGAGACAAAGAAAAATAAGGTAGAAGTTCTTGATATTTTCTAGGAAGGAGGTCACTGAAGTCAATATATAGTTAGAGACAAAATGGGTATTTAAGGTAAGTAGTGAGTTATTACAGATGTAAAGAAAATGTATGTTAGAAAAGGTATTCTGCCAAATCAAAATCTGGGAAGTAAGGGACAGATTGGACTCAGCTCCCATGCAGACTGCTCAGTCTGCAGGATGAGCCTGTTTAACTCCGTGTTCTCTGAGTGTTCCTGGTAGCTTTCAGAGCCTGGATTCCCCTGACAATCAATGGACAGATGCGCACTTTCTTAACCGACCTTTGAAAACACACTAATTCCTAACCTCAACAGCACTTTAGCAAACTTTATCCTGAGATTTTTTTCCTGTAATCACAGTGAGTCTTGTTACGTTTTGTTTTCTATATATATTTATACTCTGATTTTTTTCCTTCCCCACACGCAGCGTCTCCACTTTAAGACTTGACAGGGAGAGGCTTAAACATACGCGATGCATTTTGTATGTATGGATGCCCTTTTGTTTTGTTTCTCAAAGAGTGCAAGCAGAGAATGCATAGTGCAACAAAGGATGCAAGAACTAGCAAAAGAGAAACTTGAGCCTTGTCCTACAGAGCGGCAGGGCTGTGTAGGTGCAATTCTCATACCGTTACACTGATCACTTTGTTGGGTTTGGAACTGTAGTTTGCGGAGTTTAGTCTTAAAAAAGAACAGGCTGCCTCTATTTTGGTATCCACAAAGGCAGGGGGTGGGGGAGGAGTGGTAGGAGACTGCAATATGTCTGAAAAGGCCATTCAGAAAATTGGCAACATTTAAAAATTTTTCCTATGAACGTCTTGTCAGTCGCTACTTCAGTGTTTGCAGTCGCTGCTTTAGTCTTTGAACGCCGTTCTCACCGACTCTGTTAATTCTCCTGTTTTAGAGTGAGTTTATTCAGTTCATTATGAATGACTTTCAGCTGTTCCCTAAGTTGTTATTGTCCAGGCTCCACTGCAATGAGGGGTCACTTGCAGTTTCCATTATAAACCCAGGTTTTCAGGTGTTTATTATAGCTTGGCAGTTCTCAAATCTGGGTTAAAAATTGGTGTGCTTTTTTTTTTTTCCTTTTTGAAAGCCCAGATGGGCTTTTACCCTTTTTCTTCTTCCTTCTCCCACCTAGACTTTAACCTCTTAGAAGCTGAGTAAAATCTCCATCACCTGCAATCTTAAAAACAGGTTATTAGCAATATTAATTTCTCTACCCTTCTCATCCTATGAAGAACACTGGGAGATATGTTCTTAAAGAGCTGTCAAAATTGGAGCTTTTTGAAAGTTCCTTGTTACCTGGGGGAGTCTCTTCATTTTGTTCAAGGCACCGGTCCAACATGTAGTTCAGTCCGGTGTCCAAAGTGATTTTGGTGGCACTCCACATGATCTGTTCTCCTAATGCAAGTTTTAAAATGCTTATATTTGCCTTATATATTTTTCAAAGGGGTAGTGTTAAAACCAGTGTTTATTGCTTAAAAACAAAAATAAGAGAACTCAGTACAAGAATATGCAGTCATTCACTGAGTTCTGTTTAGATCATGTATGATTATTAAATATAAAAAAAGGAAAGAAAAAAAAACCTACTAAGCTTCTCACTTTTGAACGTGCTGGCTTTCGCTTTGGACGTTGAACATCCATGTTCATTTCCAGAAGTCTTTTTTTCCTTCTGCATAGAATATCAATTAAAAAGTTACAAAATTTGCATTAATCTTTATTAGATAATTTTAGACTTTTCTCTAGGAAAAAAAGGAGTGTCAATAAAACACCTTCATCGTTCTTTAGCTTCAAAATAGGCTTGTTGAAAGGAATTTATTATTATTATTCTTATTATTTTAAATCTTCATCTCCTGTGCAATCTTGTTTCGCTTCCAATAATTCTCCTCAGCGACTACTGCGCTGCAGGCTTCAGTCTGATATGAGAGACACGACTCTATTTATCACGCAGTGTTCTGTATAATCTGTTACAAGCACAGTCGCTAGTTTTACATGGGTGCACTTTTTAATAAATAAAAAAAAAAAAAAAAAGAGGAGGCTTGCTTCCGCAAATGTTTATTCCCACAAGTAGCTCCTTTCTCAAGCCCTTACTTGGAAGAGCAAAGGGCAGGAGGTGGTAGGTGTGTAAAATCCATGGGCTCGGCAGACGGAGTGAGGGGACGCCAGCGTTGCATTGCGCAGATGTAGCGCTGCCGTCTCTCAAGCTTTGCTCGAGGCAACGAGTTACTCTCATTTAGGGCCGACTGACCTCTTGGAGGGGTCTCTGGCAGTAGGAGCGGCCCCCAAATCAACCCAATGTTTTCACAGCTCAAAATCCAACCCGAGTCACTTGGGCATCGCGTTTGGAGGCCTAGCTGCAGGTGGAGCTTGGGTGAGTGGTCTTGCTCGGAGACCAGGGATGCATCTGTTTTCCATGCATCTTTTTTTGATGCATTTAAAAAAAAAAGAAAAAAAAGAAAAAAAAACAGCAGCCTTTGCTGTGATGGTGCCCATCTCCCCAGGTACCCCACAACAGCCCCGAGTACCGTTCTGTGCTAGTGCTGGGGAGAGCATCGGTGCTGCAGCTCACGTGCTGCCAAAAACGGAGGTGCTGCAGCGGGAATAGGGAGAACCAGGGGAAGGAAGAAATCCAAGGGGGTAGGCGATGCTAACAAATTCAAGATGCGCACTCTCCCAAACTTTTTTTTTTTTTGTTTGTCTGATGGCCTTGGGCTTTTTCTGCTGTAGCTTTCAAATCTCTGGCAAATAGCTCGCTGCAGCTCCGTGTTGCAATCCTTTGGGGGTTAAATAAAATGAAGGTAGCTGTGAACTCTGTTCTCCTTCAAACTAATGGACTGTTTTTTTTTTTTTTTCTCCCCTTTTTCTGTCTCTCTCCCCTCCCTCATTTTCTCCCCCCCTCCCCAAATAGCCCCCTTTGTCCACTTTTATGAATTGAAACATGCACACACACTTGCACACGCAGGGAATCCTGCCCATTAATTAAAGGACTTGTCAGCCCCAATCCTGGATTCTTACAGTGCAGGAAATGTCTCCCCTTTTAAGTGCAAAACCATAACATTACCATTTCCCCAAGTGCTCTCTGTTTTAGGCTGCTTTCCTAATTAGAGGGATGATAACAGCCCTGCTGATTGGCATTATAAAAGCACTAGTTTGGCTTCATCTGTCCCAGGTGTGCTGTGTAATTTTTTTCTTCTCACCGTTTCAGAGCAGTACCTCTCTCCTTCATTGTTCCTTAAAGTTTTCATCTGAGGAATTAATACAGATAAAAAGACATTAGAAAAGAACCTCCACTGCCAAAGCTCATCAGTGGAACCTTTTATCAAAAGTACAAACTATACAAGTTAGTTTTTTTTTTTCACCCTTTTGTTTCTGAGGGTTAAAAAAAAAGAGAGAGAGAGAGAGAAAGAAAAGAGGAAAGGAGAGAAAAGGAGAGAAGGGAAAAAAAATCCAGGGCTCTGTCAATGGACTGAATGCACCATTAAAACTGGCGTCACTACAAAGGTTAGAGCAGATCTAACTGTCAATACAGTGAGTGGAGTGGAGTCCGGTAAGGGGGGGAGCTTTGGTGAGAAAGAGATACTTTGATATTTTGGAATGTTAGAAGGGTGAATGTGAAAAATTGGAGGTTGGGGATCTAATTACCCAACCATAATTGGGGGCTAGGGAATAAGTTGCAGTCCTCTCAACTCACCGCAGATCAATTATGTTAAGAGAACATCTGTAAGTAGAACTTAATGAGGTCCATTAGAGCAACATGTACAGCCTCCTCTAACAGTACTTGTCAGCTTCTTGGATGAGCTGAAGGAAGCTGCTAACTAGGGACCTGGTGAGGTGTTTAAATACTGGAGGAGCAGAACTGGCCCACTCAGGTTTTCTTTTCAGCTGGGGAAGAAAGTGAGGAGGAAGAAGAGACAGGAAGGGGGGGAAAAGGAAGAAGGGGGAAAGCAAAGCAAAGCCAGGGGCTCCTTTCATCTGTGCTGGTGCAATTAAACCAGGGGGAGAAGTGGGGAATAGAACAAGCTTGATTTTTTCCCCCCCCTTTTAGCTGAGTTTTTGTTGTTATTTTTAATTGGACTGTGCAGAAACCAAACTGTTGGGTTTATTTGCGTTCTGTATATTTTTGCTGCACAGCAGAGACTACATCTTGCTTGCATCTTTTGGATTATACAGAAATATCTGAGTCCTGAACGAGGAGCAAAATCTCAAACTGTGAAGTATCTTTTTTTTTCCTCCCCCAAAAAGAGTAAGCTGAAAACTTCAGGGAAAAAGAAAAGACCTTTTGAGTCTTCTTTTCCTGTGGAGGGTTTCTTTTGCTAAAAGGTAAGTTATTCATTTTTCCCCACTCCTCTGTAGAGACACGGGGGTGAGATTATTGCAGAAAACCTTTTAAAAAATTAAGTAAATTTTATCAAATGGCAAGTATTATGAGCTGCTGAAACACAGGCTCAAGCAAAGGGTAATCGGACCAAAAACCCCTAGGTCTTTACAGCAATCCTTTAGCAAAGATTTTTCTAGGGATCTGTAATTAAACTGGATAGTTTACACTGGAAATGAAGAAATTGCTTGGCTGGCTGGAACCAACCTTTAGCTTGGCTGAGTAAACAAAAGCACAATTTCTTTCCTTTTCACTTTTTTTTTGTGTGTGTGTATGTGCGTGTGCATGGGGAGGGGGGCGGGCAGGGGAAAACAGGGCGCTCGGTGCGGGTTAATGGTGTTTTTCGCCAAAGTGTCAGGCGAAGATGATTAAATTCCACCTCTTGTTCACCAGATCACTTTTGTGTGCACTTGTATATTTCATTGTCGGCAACCGCTGATGATCACATCTGTGCAGTACATTAAGTGGCAAGCCTCTTCATCGGCACGGGTTTTTTTCTGATGATTTTTTTTTCTGTGAATAATTCATATGATTATGAAGAGAAAAACTGCTATTTTCTATCTCCCTTTCTCTCTTCTGTAGCACAGATTAAAAAAAAATCTTGCTGTAAATTGCATGATTGGGGAGATAGCCTGCTTTCAAATAATTTAATTCATGACAAAACCTAATTACTGTCAGGTAATACCCTGTCAGCTTTAATGCATTTCATCAGTCATAATGAAAAGAAGAGCATTTTATGACCCATCTAATTATCATTACATTTTAGGGGGAAATGAATGGCATGGAGCTGAATGTTAACTATTACATTTTATTCCTTTACAAATGTGGTTTGGAATATTATTCATTAAGTTTTTCCCCCCCCCCCTTTTTTTCTTTTTTTTTCTTTCTTTCTTTCTTTTTTTTTTTT
>JAWLRI010000720.1:3099091-3139091 GCA_034781795.1 Crypturellus tataupa
GGCCGCCCCCCGCGCCGCGAGACGCCGCTCTCCGGGAGCCCCCGCAAAAAGCGACTCATGCAGCAAAAGGAGAAAAGTTTCGGTAAGGTCGCGCTCTCGCCCGTGGGTTTGTATACAGACGCGTGCAGTCAGCGCGGAGCAGCCGCCGTGCCGTAAAGTAGCGCTTGAGGGGTGCGGGTCGCTTCTCCCTCCGGTGCTGAATGCGCAGCGAGCGATGCTCGGGGTCCGTGTGTGTGTGTGTGTGCGTGCGCTCCGAGAGACCCCAAATCCTCCTTCCTCGGACAGCTCTGCCGGGCTGACGCTTAAGCCAATTAATCTTGCGCGGCGCAACAAAAATATCGCCACATTCCCCGCCGCCTCCCTGCGCTCCCCGTCCCCGCGATGCTTGGAAGGGAATTGGCACAAAGGGCTCCGAGCGTCCGACTCCGAGAGGGATTCTTTGTTGCAGAGTGTATGTTTCTTGTTTATTTATTTATTTATTTTATTTTTGCATGTGAGCTGCATCAGAATTGAACTCAGTCTTGCAAATCTCTTGTTGGCCTTTGCCAAGCGCTAGCACTTTGCTGCCATGGTAACTGTAATTAAACTGATAAGAGTGGAAAAATGTCAGTATCTCTGAGCCTTGCAGCTGCATTGGAGAAAAAGGGAATCAAATTGGTTCCCAGCACCACTGCTCAAAAAGAGGCGGGGGGGAGCAGGGGGCGAGGAGGGGGGGCACGACAGGGATAGGAACATAGCGAAGCAGCTCTGGTCCCTGAGATCTGGGTACATCTATTTGCTGTGTTGTCCCTTAGGGGGCTACAGCCTGCAGGGATGCTCTGGGCCAGTGAACAGAGAGAAACAAGCTTTTAGGCCCAATCTAGCTTTCAAAAAGAGAAGAGGAAAGAAGAAGAGAAATCTTTTGTTTAGTGTCTCTTGGCAATCGACTAGCCATGTTGGCCAAATTCTTTTAATCTGTATCACTGCTTCCAGCTGTGGGACTGCATTACCTGCCACCCCCGTTTAATTTTTTTTTTTTAAACTAACCCCTTCCTTTTTTTCCCTTTCCCAACCGAAGTCCTGAAGAAAAAGCAGGGAATTCTTTTCAGGTCAGGAGGTGAAGTTTAGTTATTTACTGTGGGGGAAAAAATAACTCAAAAGTATACCAAACGAGTCCATATTCAGGATGCTCAAAAACCTTACTTTTTTTTTTTGAGGATAAAAAAAAAAAAAAAAAGGCAGAAAGCGAAGTGTTATGGAGTTGCGGTTACTTTGTTGTGTTAACTACAGAAGCTGAGCCTGTGCGGATGAATGGCACAGAACAAGAGCGCATAATGGAGGCAATCAACCGTTGGGCTGCCTCACAATGCAATCCGGGCAATTAAAAGCTCACCAGAGTTTAAATGAAATGGTTCTACTTATTTCTGTGCACCGCACTGCACAGGCTATTATTTATGTCTCTTTTTTTAATTATGATTTCCCTTAAACTGTCAAATAGCTCAGAATAGCAGGGTCTCGGAGGCAATAAGAATTTTCCACAGAACAATTTATGTGCCAATCTAAAACTAGTTACGACTCCTGATGTGCTGAAACGCTTGCTGCGCAAGTGCTGAAACGTTTCTTAGCCTCTGAAACCTTAACTTTTTCTTTTCTTTTTTTTAAGTCTATGTCTGTATTGTCCTGCATAATTGGAGTACTGCATGCTTCTAGGGTGAAGCTACAAAGTGGGAAAGCATCTGAAAAGTATTCTTTTTATCTTCTGCCGGATCTCTAACTCTCTTGTTGACTGCATATCGTCTGTCAGTTTGCTGTGCTCCAGAGATCAGTGCACGGATACTTAATTTGCTCCAAAATTATTTCTATTTTTCTTAAAAGTAAAGGCAAGTTTTCCCTTTCTTGCAGCGTATCTTGCTGTCCTTGGTAGGAACCATGTGTATGCATTGGTGAAGGGGCAGGGGGGTGGAGAAGATGGGACTTTGAAAGTTGTTAAATGATCTCGCGCATGATAATATCCACCTTTTCCATCTTTAACGTGTCCTTCAAAGACTGTTTCAACTACAAGTTAGAAGCTGTTCTGAAGGGCTTGTGTGGGACGCAGCACAGTGAGGGGGCACTCCTGGTCACGGCCACTACTGCATCAGTGACAAAATGTACTTCCATTCTGCCAAGTCTCATCCTCCTCGATTTTGAGCAGGGTGACGATTTGTTTGCGTGTGTGTGTGTGTTTTTTTTTTTTTTTTTTTCTTTCTTCTCCTTCTCCTGTGTGCCTACCTTTCTCCAGGAGGCTTACTTCAGCCTTTTCTTGCAGTCTTTCCTCTTTATCCTGAACTTTACAGTTGCCTGACATGACAGCGTTTCATCACACGGCAGTGACAGTGAGGAAGGGTGGGATTCGATTGCGTTGAACAACTTATTCAGGGGGACCGAGAGAAACCCCCAACTCCGTAAGTCAGATTGCAAAGATCCTTCTTCAGCAGTCCTAAAGGTGGTGACTTAAGGTGTCCTGTTTGTGACACAGCTCTGTGGTTTATGTGCGGGGTCTTGGGGAGGCAGTTAGAGAGAGAAAGGAGGCCGGAAGAAGCTCTTGAAAATGTATTGGGGTGCGATGAGAAGGGTTGGTGGGATGGTAACATTGGCTCCCAGAGCACCAGGGTAGGACTGCGCAGGCTGAAGGGAAAGCCAGATGGGAGTCTTTTTGCAGTTTGGGTTTAGCACTTATCAAATCGGAGCTTTTCTGCAAGTGCTCCATGAGTTCTGCCCTCACAGGGGAGAGGGGAGGCAGGCGGCCGTGCTACGTACCATGTCTGATATTTCGTCAGCAAGCGTTTTGGATGGTTTTGTGGGTGCTGCCCGCCACTGAAAGGGGCCTCCCTGTGTCCTAAGGAGTAACGGAGGACTCGAACAGCAGCCTGTGAAAAGCTGGGTAAAGGGGAGCTACAGGTATTCTCACTGCCGAATTCAAAGAGCACTAAAAATACGCAGGCGCTTATGTGGAAAGTGTAGCTGTGCTGGAGATCTTAAGGGAACATTCAAGGGAAGAGGGGTGGTCTGCAAGGTGATCGGCGTTAAGGTGGCTCGTGCTGCACAGAACAAAAAAGTCATTATGTATTCTGCTCTCCAAATTAAACGATTTAATCCAAGACATTTAAAGAAATGGGCACACGCAAAGAATTTGGAGATAAGTAAAGCACTTCTTGGAGTACTGTTTGGTGCTTTGTGGTGTTTCGATCGGTTCTGTGTTTCAAAAAAGTAAGTGCAACATTTTTTTGTTTTGTGTTTTTTTTTTTTTGTTTTTATGTAATGAAACAGTAGTTCGTTAGGTTTTCATTTAAACAGAAGATGCTTGGTTACAAGTAGGATGAGAAAGGATCCAAGGAGCAAAATATTCCTTCCCTCCGAAAGCTGCCGCGGATTGAATCCTTGCTCCGAAGATACTGCCAAGGGGTGGCAGAGCCACCTTCTCGCTCAGCCTCCGAAATCTGATGCGAAGGGCGCCTCTCACTACTTCCATGGGTGCTGGTCTTGCTCCGCTCGTCCCTCCAAGGAGGGTTTGGAAGGAGGGAATGGGATAACCACCTCCGCGTAGCAGACATTTCTGAAGTGGTGCAGGGGTACCTGTGGGACCATGCGAGCCGGCACTTTAGAAGCTGTAAGAAAACCTTATGCTAGGTCATTTGCTCAGATATTCGCTTCTTGAGTCTTGTTTCCACTGCGCTGTGCTCACTTCGAAGGTACAGGGCAGCAGATCCACCTGCATCAGGGACCGTCAGGCTCCTTTCTCTAACCCAGTTCCTTATCAGGTGATTCGCCTTATCGGGTGAATTTTTACTTTATTTTTTCTAACTTTTTCTTTTTAAGCCCCAAACTGTGTCAGCTCCTAGTTTATCCTGGATTCCATCAAGCTAAAGATTAAAGCCCCAAAGCAGTCCTGCACCCCTCTGAACTTTTTTTTAAACTGAGTTCCAAGAAGTTGATATAAACTGCAGTCCTCTTTATATGTTTATGCTCTCCGCGTGGTGAAAGAGAGTATCGGGGATGAGCATGTTGCCGCTTAGCAGATATTTACACTTTTCTGTTTTACGCAACTTTACAGGTTAAGATTTTTCTGCTGTGCGAAGATGTACGAGATCCAGCAGGACTTCCACTTACAGTCAGCTTTAGGCTTTTTACCACGAATCTCCAACTGCTTTTAGTCATTTATTTATGGCCATGTTAGCATGCCGCTGAGTGCTTGCACCCTGGATTTAGGGGGGACAGTTGGTGATTAAAAACATTACAGAGGCTTAGCCGTTGCCTTATGGCACTTGCTTGGGATGAGGTGACTCCCGGAGACCCCCATCTCTCCAGAACCAAATGGTTAATTTAGCAGGAGAGTCGATTGCTCCAGCAAACATAATGGTGCATTCCAAACGGGGTGCCAGAGCTGTCGTAATAGTATTTCACGGTAAGAATTGTTTTTTCTAATTTAGTAACTGTTGAGGCTCGCAGGTGAGGCTCGAGAGTTGAATTTAGTAACCCTGAAAATCTCTCAGGGGCTCCACAGTCACTGCGGGTCCCAAATCCAACGTGCTCCGCTTATGCGTGAGCTTGCAGACCCCCTGGAAACTTCTGCTGTTTAGTCTCTCATCTTCATAATGCTGATACCCACAGAAACATGCTATGCCATCGCTTCAAAGATCAAAATATCACACTCGTTTTTCTTAGGAGAAGTCTTTTTTTTTTAAAAAAAAAAAAGAAAACCCCTTCGTGTTCTCGCTACCTGAGACTGCCTTTCCGTAGTAGTGTGTTACAGCACCAACTGAGATCTGCTGATAGAAGCTGGGCCTGTGAAGCCTCCCTAACAGCAGGTAGTGGAGCATTCTTGATGAGGTGCTCTTGCATTTGCTTTTCTTTGCTGCAAGACTCCGTCTGACCTCTCCCAGTCTCTGTGTAAGAGCTGGGCGCCATGCGCTAAATTTGGGTGTAGGATTTTCATGTTAACAAAGGCATCCGTTTCCCAGTCTTGGAAAATTCTCACTGTAATGGTAAGATGCACTGTAATGAGCAGCTTTTTCTTTTTCAAAGTTTCATCTCTGATTTGCTTTAAACAGTGCGATACCCTAATAATCTAGCTGCGTGTTAGTTCTCTCTTTCTCTGATGCCTGTCTGATGTACAAGAAAGCATCTGCTGGGCTATGATTTTTGCTTCTTCTTATTCTTTTTAAAAAAAATGGCTTTCAGAGGATTGGTCTAAGTGTAATGGGATAACAGTTCATGAGATTAACCAAGAGAGATCAGTCTGTAAGCGCTTTGGAGTAGTGACCTCTTCCCCCTCTTTACTGTAAAACTGAGCGCGATCGACTTCGGTATGGATCTCTGGCAGCTGGCCGCGGCACTGGCTGCACAGCCGCTCTCTCACAACCATGTTGCGCTGTCACCAAAGTCTGAGCAGATATTGAAATGCTGGCTGCTGCTGCTAACTCGGGAGGTGAACATACACCTGACACCACTGTACTCTTCACCCTAAACTGACTGTTGCAGAAGGTGGGGATTCAAAAGTGAGAGGTAGATTTTTATTTACTTATTATATTTTTTTTAATGGTGACAAGCGAGTAAGTATCTGACCTTGTGCAGATTGTATGAAATCGGATTTTTCAGATGTTTGTGGGACTTAAGGTCTGAAGATGCCGGTACTGCAGTTTCTGGAAATGTGTTTACTTCATTTATGTGCATTACAAAGACTGAAATGTTAAACAAAAAAAACAGCTTGTCCCTCCCTCCCTCCCCATCCCCAAAGGTCATGTCCAATCTCCCTGAAAATCTCTCTCTCAGCCTCTAATAGCTTCAGGCTTTCCATCTCTAGAATTTGGAGTGCTTTTATAGACTGTGGAGATGTAAATAGGTCCAACTAGGTAAGTTTAGGTGTGCTTGCTGTCACGGATACTGTTTAAATCACTGGTCACTAGACATTAGATGCACTGGGCAAAAATGGATGAGTTTTCAACTCAGCTGTTGGTGCTGACTTATATTTTAATTCCACTAATCATTTTTCTTTTCAGCAAAGAGACCAGGTAAATGAAGTGTTTAAGACAAGCTGTGGAACTTGGACCAGTGGACATTTCAGCTCTCAAATTTATCTTAATAACGTTTGCAGTTTCCTGTGGACTACGTAGATTATTTCACTTTATCTACGTGATTGCCTCTTTAATGAACTGGGTGTGTATGGGGGTGGAAAGACGAAGAAAGAGAAGAGACCGCCTTGTGGGGGACTGTGTTATTTCTCACTCCTCTCTCGTCCTGTTTCGTTGCAGGTATACAAATGCTCTCAGTCCAGCCAGACACCAAGCCGAAAGGTTGTGCTGGCTGCAACCGTAAGATTAAAGACCGGTATCTCCTGAAGGCCCTGGACAAATACTGGCACGAAGACTGCCTGAAATGTGCCTGCTGTGACTGTCGTCTGGGGGAGGTGGGCTCCACGCTGTACACCAAAGCCAACCTTATCCTTTGCCGCAGAGACTATCTGAGGTAGGCCACGGCCCTCTTACCCTTGCCGACAAACTTTGCAGTGCGTTCGGTCTTGACAGAAGTGTGACATAAGCAATGCTTGACGTAAAAGTGTTGTGTTTGGAGCATAGGAGAAAAAATACTGCAGCGCAGAGGTAGAACTAGAATCCACAAGTCGCTTTCTGCATCTTGAATCCAAAAGCACACATAACTAGGTCTCTCACAGCTGCCAATTTTCTGATGATCATACGAAGGTCTCTCTCCTAAATAAGAGGAGGAGGAAGGTCCCTTTTCTATAAAAGAGCAGGAAGAGGAACGTGCTTCCTTCAGCCCTCCATTTCCAAAGATCCAGTTGCATTTTAAACACAACACAGTGTTCAGGCATAGTGCCTAATACGATAGGGTCTGTCTTTAAACAGTGTGAAGCATGAGAGTAGGGTTTGAACACTGAGGAGAACTTCATACTCTTTAGCTTATGCATATTCGTCCTCGTGGTTTGCCAAAGGGATTTCACTTATAATGCTGGGAACTTTTATGAATGTTATCATTTGTCTATTAGAAACTGGTCCAGTGTTGCCAACATGCTTTCCCCCATGTTAAATAACTGTAGATATTAGGTTTAAATCCACTTGGGTCTTGATACATTTTGGTGACCTTGGTGGGCCAAGGCTCTCTAACTTGTTGCTGCTTTTCAGCCATAGCAAATAGTCACTTGTTCTTCTAACCTCCTCAGTTGCTTATGGACCTGTGGTCTTGAGTTACAGAAGCTGATACATATGAAGTTATGAAGTTCTATGTGAAGTGTAACTTGTAGCTGAAGCACTACTGAACTAGTCAGCAGTACTGAACTGTCAGCAGATAAATAGGGCTACTTGCGGAAGATAAATTTAATCTGGGACATTTAGCCTCTCTAGGCTCTCAATAGTAAATAGGGAAAGAAGCTCCTTTGGGGTGATTCTGAGCACCTATTTGCTATAGCAGCACCTCTCCCCCATTCCCTGTAGAGGAGGCCTAATGAGACTAGCTGCCTTGAGCTAACATGAACTTCTGGGAACGTTTCCCTTGCCATTGTAGTGAAGCCTTCCTTTTAAAGGGACGCTCAAGTGTGTAATACATCAGGGAAAAATTAAAGTTACGTCTGAATATGTTAACTCATAAGTTCAGTTTTAGCACAGGTACCAAAAAGTGAAGCTGCTATGCAGGTAGCAGGTCCCAAAGTGTGTAGTGTGTGCCGGCTGGGATGGGAATTAAGATTAAACTGTTACCAGTTTCTGGTACTGTGGCCTCTGCATTACAGCTTCCCCCCCCGCTGCCACTTAGCCGTGTGCTTGCTTTCTGCTTGTGCTGAGGTGGGTGTTCTGGTCTGCAAGGCAGTCTAGGGTCCTCCAGACATGCTCATGGATTACTGAGTGGTGAAAGTGCTCTGTTGGCCTTTAAAGCTCTGTGAAAGGAGCACAAGGTACAGTATTGGAAGTGAGCATGGGGTCTGCACCTTACAGTAATTGCATTAGGGCTGCCAAAGCAGTGGCTCTCAGAGCCTTATTTTTTAAAAATGAGGGGGTGAGGGAGTTTGAAAAATGAATAGAAGGGAATTATTGGGCAGGAGCAGAGGTTATTTGTGACTGATCTTCAGGCGTGTGCATGTTTGCAGAAGCGTTATCTCAGCTTCTGAGAGAGGGTAAGGCTTTCCCTAATTTTCCAAATGTATTTTAAGAATCTTTCTTTCTTACAAGTGACTGCAGGAGTGAAAGAACCCTACTGTGGGGATTTGATTTGAGGCCTGAATTTACTGGAGACTTTGAACTTCCCGAATCTCACAAATGCTAGTGCAGTGAATTAATATCTCAAAGAACAAAAGAGATGTAGTAATATGGATATGAGCAAAATGTTTCCCCACTCATGCGCACACACACACTCACACCCATGGCCTTATGGTCCCTGAAGTCTAGCAGGAGTAGATAATTTGCTAGCAGATTTTTTGAATACTTTTAGTAAGTAATGTACAGAAAACGTTTATACCCAACGCATGACCTTACTCAAAACCAGCATTTAGGTTATTTGTTCATAAGCAATAATTGGACCAATGAAAACTCTGACAGTCACGGATGAAAAATCCTGTAACTGGCTTTAAGATATTTCTGATTTGTCTCTAGATTTATCAAGCCTTAATGAAGCTATTTAGTCATGAGCCTCTTTTTAGTGATTCATGTGAGTGCATAGATTTAAACTTGGTATTTACACAAAACTTCAAACTGATGCACTTAAGGTAATTGCAGATAGTCATTTGCCTCATTGCATCTTATCTACTTAGTTATGCAGTGAACCTATAAAAGTGATCTTTTTAATGCTAATGTAGAAACTAGTTAAAGGTTCTCTAGCTTTGTAGTCAAATAAGCTTTCATATTTAGCAACCTACTTGACACGAATTTAAAGAACAATTTGCTTTGTACTAATGATCAGATTAGGGTTCGATTACAGTTTCAAACTGTCCGTTTTTTTTTTTTTTTCTTTCCCTTTTTAACCATAAAGGGAGTCTTTGCTGCATGTAAAACTATTCAAGCTCCCTATTAATTTATGTGGTGCCCTCTAGAGGATATGTGGCTTGTATGATACTATAAAGAGTAAAATTGCTTATTAACTCGTCTCTCTGTGTTCATTATGCCTCTCAATAAGGCAGCCATACCGCAGATGCTGTAAGCAATAACGCAGCTACTTTGTGTGCGTTAACGTTCAGAGCTGGGTTCGCAAGCTGTGTGACTGCGCCTTTGCGAAGATGCTTCCCATATCTCCCGCTTAGAAATGCCTGCCAAAAACCCTCAAGAACGAATGCGTGCTCTTGTCCTGCCTTTCAGCCCTGGCACACCATTAGAGAGTACCTTGAGGGCTGAGATGCTTCCACAAGCTCTTTAGGTATATCCCATGTGCAAGCGAAAACTTTCTCGGCTTTTAGCTCCACTTTGGGAAAATTAGCCCCGTTTCTTAGGAGGGGGCAGATGTCTAGAGTGAGGGATAAGCTTGGGAACTGTTCTGAGTGTAAGAGGGACAGGGCTCCAGCCTGGTGCCTGCCAGGTTTCGGAGATGACGTATGTTGTGCCGGGCGATCGGGTGGCCGTGGCAGGCAGGGGCTGCGCTTTGTTAACGAGGATGAGAAGTGACTGGAGTAAAGAAAGGGCTCGGTGTTAGAGAGAGCACGCTCGGCGAAAATGATATGCAGAGTGCAATTCCCCTGCAGGCTCCTGTCTCCTGCTTATACACTCCTGAGTTAAAAAGTGAAGACTTAATTTGAGGAACTTAGGTTTATGCCGATATTTCAAGTCCGTTTACAGTAAGTGAAATATGTGAGAGGGGTTTCTTTTTTTTTCTCTTTTTTTTCCTCCGGAGCTGTGGGGATGACATCTTAATGCCTGCACCCATCCCGCTCCGTCCTCTGCGCTGACTGGCAGCACGGCCACGTTTGAGCCCCGTATTCCCTTGAAATCTGTCATTACTGCCATTAATGGCCAGTTGTTATGTTAACAGCCCCTGGGCTGTTTAACGTACCAAACCGGTTGTTAGCTGGAAGGTTATTACTTATTTAAACCTCGCGTCGGGGAAGGCGCTTGGGTTACGCGTGCCCTGGGCCGCTTCTGCCCCAAACCACTAGGGAAATGGTCTCGCGGCTGCTTTTGGGGCTGCCCAGGGATTTGCTGTCAGTGTCCCGTGCCCCAGCGCAGCATCCTCCTTTTGGGTCCTGCATCGCAGCTTGCAGCTCCCTGCAGTCGTCCGAGACGGAGATCTGCCCTCTAAAAGCATCAAGCGAGGGCCCCGCAATTACACGCGACTCGGGTGCATTAAATAATGAGCCTCCTCGGATGCAGCAAAAAATATGAAAGTACAGCTGTGCTAAGCTCGTCGCAATGTAGGTCAATCACCCTTTTTCACTTAGGTTTTTAACTACGCAAACCCTGCTGAGCACCCAATGACTACAAAGTGCTGTTTCATTCCTATTTAATTTTGGCAGCGTTTTACTGAAGAGCAGGCGTTCGTGCGGCTAAATTATCTCCACCGTTTCTGGTTTTAACTCCAGCTCTGTGGCACTAGATGTTGGAGTGCATATCTCTTAGTAAACACAAAGAAGATGGTTTCTGATTTTTATTTTTTTTTTCAAATCCGTCTCTTAACATAGAATTGAATTAGAAGTTTTATTACTTCTTTTTTTTTTCTTTTCCATAATTTTCCTAGCCAGGCAAACAGATCATAGGAAAAGGATTAGCAAAACTAATATAATGGGGTGGGATTTTTGCCCTTAAACACATCCAGAAGTGTATTGGGGAAGGGGGGGCGGCAGAAATATTATACAAAGCTCTGTCTCGCTCCCCTTCCCCAGGTTGATAGTGGTTTGGCTTATAAATGCGCTGCCAACGTTGGAAGTATCGCTGAACAGCTGTGAAGATGACTAGATCGCTATTGCTTAAGGAAGAAGCAAATCATAGTTTTATTTCTCACACATTTGCTAGTGTGAAGACTTGAGACAAACTGAGTTTCTAAAGCACCTCTATTGGACTGGATCTTGTAACTAATGAAAACTGACTACGGAAAGTGAAGTGTTCAACCGTGAGCATCATGAAGATGTTGCCTCTAAAATATTTAGCTGGTGAAAGGGAGCAGGCTGCAAGGAGTTGAGCTCAGGCAGCAGCCTTTTCTTGTACAACTCCTCTCGCTCCAAAGCCAATTCGTATTTAAAAAAAGGGTTATGTAGGAATACTTAGAAATTCAAGGCAGATTTAGAATGTCTTGTGGTCTGGTACTGATTAGCAGATCCTGTTTCTCTCTTGTGTAAGGGAAAGTGCACATTAAATATTGCAGACAGCTAAGATATCAGCTCTTAAACTGCGTGTGTAAATACTCCAGATGGATATTTTCACGGGTAGTGGGATATAAGGTGTTTTCATAAATGACACCTCAGTATGCTTTTTGCCCAGCTTAATTAAATAAGGGTAGATTTTTTTCAAGATTTAAGCGCTTTTAGGAATAGCGAGGTCTTTACAAAGGTGAGCCTTAAGAAGCTCAGCCTTCTTCATTAAAGCTTTGTAGGATTGAACCTTTATTTACATAAATACCCTTTTTGAAATGCACGGGTGTGTTCATGGGAGTCAGGGTTTGCAGGGACAAGCCCTAAAATATTTTTCACAATATAAAATCAGTAGCCGTAACGGTCTGCTTGTTTTAATGTTACTGTGTCTACATTAATTGTAGCATTTAGCGTGTCTTAAAAAAAATAGCAATAACACTAACTCTTCTTCTAATTACCAACTGTTTGGAAATCCTCAAAACACCTTTATGGTTCTTGAAGGGATGAGGGTGTACTGCAAGGGGAGTAATGCACGTACACACAGTTAATCTACCCAACTCGCACATAATAATGCTTTTGATTTAGTTGCACTCTGCCTAGTTTAGCCCGTTCTTATTTCAGTTCATCTATAATAGCTTCTAATAAGAAACGTTCAATTAAGCTGTTAAAATTGGTGTTTAAGTCATGCTGAAATGTTGTAAAACGTGTGTACTCAAGTTTGACGCTCTTCAGTAGTTCCATGTGTTTGCTAGTGTCTTCTGGTATTTTTCTTCAGAGCTGCCAAATTTTTAATAATTGTGTTATTTTTAGTGGCTTAAAATACACAGTTTAATTTCCCAGGATGTGAATGTTCCCTCTTATAAGGCTTCTTGAAAACCAGACACTTCTTGTGTGTTGTAAACACACCTCATTAATCTCCTGGAAATGTTCAAAGAATTTCAGGAGACTCTTCAGATGAAAGTACAGTGCATCTTAAAACCTGTCCTGCAGCTCAGCGTTACCTTACTGTAGTACGAGGTATTCTGATGAAGAATTATTTTACTACAAAGACTCTAACAATTTATAGTAGCTCCATAAACCTTAATAAAAGTAATTTTTTTTTTTTTGGTATTTGTGTGGGAGGAGGCAACTTGTACTGCTGAAGGATGGGTTAACGTTCTTGCTGCAAGAAATCAGTTTTATAGGGCTGCTCTAAGTTTCTTCTATAACCTCTTTTAAAAGCCTGCACAAGTGAGCTTGTAACAAACTTTCTTGATTTCTTCCTGGCTGAAATTTCCTTCATAAGTGCTTTTGACTATTGTTTTTATGTAATAAGTTTAAATTAAAGCATTTTAATATGGTGGCATTTTAAGGGCTAATAATAGTATTTACTTGGATATATTTTTGTCCTTTTTTTTGTTTTATTTTGATAACCAGAAAAAAGTGAAAAACTGCATCTGTATTTACTGTTGAGCAGAAATACTTATGTACTGTGGCTAGAATGAAGCCACTTTTATTTAACAAAAAAAAAAAAAAAAGACCTGCCCTCTGCCATGTACCTATTTTTTTTATTATTATTTGTTTTGTGGATATTGTACTCAAAAGTAAAAAAAAAAAAACTCTCTATGGCTCATTTGGAGAGAACAAAAAAAAGTCCAGAATTTTGTCTCATCATATTTGCTGTATTACATATATATATAAAAAATATATAATATTATGTCCTCACTAATATGAATGTTTTAATAATAGTAACAAGCATAGCTTCTTTGCCTAACAGGACAGTCTTGAGCAAATTGAAAAACTTCAAATACTGTTCACTTTGGAATGCAAATTTCCTATAAAATTTTATAACAAATAATTGAAAACTGGCCAGCAAAAGGTCAATGTTGTTACAAGGTTTCAGCCTTTCTGACTTAGGAATTTTTTCCCATGTTTCCACTGAAATTAAATATGTTCATGACAGTTTTGGAAACCAAAATACACAGTATGTTGTAGACAAGTGATTTCCAAATAAAATTGACTTAATAGTGGAATTGACTACCACTGGACTTAAGAATGCTGTAATTTGAGATATGCTTTACTAGAGGTCTTGTACTTTAAAAGATGATTTTTCTTAGTGGATCCTTTATGATGACAATAGTGGAAGGTTTTTCAAGCAAATCTATACACTAGTCACAAGCTTATTTTTTTTCTGGTTTGAATGCTATGAACTTCTTTCTCTAAAGTGTTTTTTTAGACCCAAATATCTGACACATAGAATCTGTGTTACCAAAACACAACAAATAAACAAAAACAAAACAAAACAAAAAACCCCGAAACTCTACATACTTTAAAGTGAAATAGGTATAAAACAATTTTGGTTTAGTCCTTGCGTATTCTAATTTCATTTGCCTTTGGACACATACCTCTTGATCCTCGCTGTATACACTTTGTGCTTTTTAAGGAATCGGTAGGTTCATATTTTAAAGAGAATGAGACCTTTAAGAAATGTCTAGAATATGTGGCTTTTAAAGGTGTATGTAAGAGTGTACCTGAAAAAGGATGGATGGTATCGCTAACTGTAGACGACTTGGAGGGGCGAAGTGTAAGAGAGGATATATTTCAGACTAAATATGGCCATAACTAACTAAATTTTGGATTTACAGAAACTTATGGTTCTGTTTATTTCTAATACTTAGAGAGTTTTTATATTATTTTAAAAGAACCATACTCTACATCAAAAATTGACATAAGTAATGATGGATTTTGACAACTTAAATGACAGAAGTATTTCAGCCAAAATTTGATCATGAATCATGTAGCTCTTCTTTTGAAAGTAATATGGTTTGCTAAAGTATCCTACATGTTCTCCATGTTCATGTCTTCTATGTACTCCTGCTTGGCATTACACTTTTGCTTATATTTATGCAGAAATCAGGTTGAAATTCTGCATTTGTATTGTACAGCTACATGGACTGGAATATAATAGTAGTGGTCCCGACTTCTCTAAATCTGGTTAAGACAAACTTAAAATGTGTGCTGCCAAGGAATCATTTTGGTAGCCCCATTGCAATCAGTGGAGTTACTTGCAAGCTTAAGCTAAATGTGTGCTGAAATGTCATGATAGCGTCAGGATACAGAGCATATATAAGACATAAACGTCCGTATTCCTGCCTCGAGTGAGAACTGCAACTGAATAGTTTTTAACAGCTATGTATTTTGAAACTGCCTTTTTTTTTGAGGTTCCAATTAACTGCAAAATCTTTTCACTTGGGATTGGAGTGAACCCTGTTTATATATTTTAGAACCAACAAGGGAAGTCTGCTAGCAAAAAATCAGCCCTTTCATAGAAGAGAGGGGTAGGCTCAGGTTGGGTTGATCTTCCATGGGAAATCCTGATGCAGTTCCTGTGTTAAGTGGCATTCTGCAAAACCGTAATTTAAGCTTTTCATCTTGTCTTTTGCAGAAATGATAATGTCTTGCGTTGGCACGAACTGGATAAAAGTGAGAATTGCAAAACATGCAAAGATAAAATAGCTTTTGTGGGGAGAGGGAGTAGAGGGAGACAAGAAGATGGGGGCTTTTATTGCGTTTTCTCTTGTTCTTTTTTTTTTTTTTTTTTTCTGGAGAGGTGAGAATAAACACAGTCAAGTTATACATTTGGCTGTGTTGCAGCTGATGATATATTGGACTAATTAGGAAGCTGCTACGTTTTGCCAGGTAACAAACGGCACCTTGCTCCCGTCTCCCGCTTTTGGATTGCTCCTCTGTGGCCGAACCTTTGGACTCGCTGCGGAAGCGTTAGCACTTTTCCCTCCTCTAATTGACTCAAACGTGCAAAATGTTCCTGCGTCAAACGGCGTGTTTGTCCAAGGCCCGTTTCCCAGCCATGAATATTAGCATATGAGGGGGGACCTCCAGTTCTAGCTTTGGTAATTATCATCTTCTGACCCTGTCTTCAACAGTGTAACTGTTCAGCCAGGGGACAAAATAACTTATAATGTTATTTATCTGCAGCTACCTAAAGACAAATAAGCATTGCTTGCAGAATCAAGATATTTCATCTGGATCCCGATCCAGATGAAATAATTAAATTCCCTTTGAAAATACCTATTCAGAAAAAGTAGATGCTATTATTGCTGATCAAGCTCTCAAATCGGTCCAGTAACAATCCATGAGCTTGGTTTTGTCTTTCAGACATTTAAGTTTTTAGAAAGGGTTTCTGATAACTTAAAAGAGTAACAAGCTAGGAATTAGAGATGATAGAAACAGCTGTAATAACTAGATTATTGATTTATGTTCCAGCTTTTGTCACTGTGGTTGCTTCTAGATGAGTCCTGCTTTTCTCTAGTAAGGACTGTTACATTCAGAACTGCTGTTCCTGCTCAACACTCACAGAGCAAACTTAAGGGCTTTTTTCTTTCTTTCTAAAACAAGAGAAAACTTAAAAACAAATTTCATTGCATATTTCTACTTATTTACATTAAAGAAATTTTCCATATGTCTCTCTTGTTACAGAATTTGAGATGTAGAGGTTGAGATGCCTTTTTGTTGGTAATTTCTTTTTCTTCCAAGATTTTTTCCTTTCCTAAAGATTCCTTGTACTCCTAATCTGCCTTCCTTGCACAGAGTGTCACCGAAGGCCAGCTCAATAAGCTGGTGTTCTCCGCTAGATTTTGTTGGCTGCCTTATTTAATTTGTAATCTGATACGTTTAAGAACACTTTATACTAAAATAACATTAACCCTAATCCTGCAAATATATACTACGTGCTTCACTTGATGAACCCTCAATAATCCTATTGAAAGCCACAGGGCCTATTAATTTAGAAGCATGCCTTAGTAAAGCCCAATATTTAAAATTGGAATGGCTTTGCATGCAGACCCTTTTGCCTTGCCGTGTCCATTTCTTGGCACAGTGCATGTTGTATCGCTGTTGTGTCTGCTCCCAGCCTGACTTCTCTGCTTTGATTCCCCCTGGTTTGGGAAAGACCCCAAACTGCGCTGCTTTTTGGGCCAAGTCACCTGATGAGGGGTGCAACCTGCCCTGCATCAAGTAGGGCCCCATCATGTCCATAAAAACTTGCTCTGGCTGCAAGGATGGTTCTTTGTATGTTAATTTTGCACTGGCACCCCCAAATCGGGCTGCTGGTAGGTGACTGCTAACCAGGGCGGCCCGTGCAACTGCTTGGCTGCCCACAGGTCTTGCTTGCTCTCCCACGTGGGACAGCAAGCGGTGGCCAGTGGGACGGAGCTCGTCAAATGGCTCTGGGGTTTCACATCTGTGTCTGGTGAGTTCCTAATGCATCTTCTCCTTGCACTCCAGAACTGGGTTGTTGAACCTATTCCGTATACTTAACAGCTCCAGCGGTCTATAAGCATGTGTCCATTTTTATTAAGATAATGCAATCCTGCATTTCTATGCTGCACGGAGATACGTTATTTAAAGAAAAAAATAAAATCTGGGATGACACTGAGTACTTTTTAACAGGCAGCACTGAAAAGTAAGTTAAAATATGTCCTTTCCGTTGGGAATTCCACTTATTAGAACAATCTTAAAATCTACAGGAAATGCTGAAAAGCGCCCCAGCAAATGTGCTGCTTTTAATGAGGCTCGCTGTAGTGTGAAGGTAGCCAAGAGCGCTTCCCCCTAGCACCTCCTTACCCAATTCAGTCATAACGCCGAGTGAACCGCTAGTAAAAAGATGCAGCGAGCAAAACAAAGAGAAATGACTACTTCGTGAGCCTGCGTCTAGCTATGGGTGTTCTCTGCTTTTCTGAGGCCTTTTAATATGATCCCCGATGTCCCTGTCAGATTCCCAATTACTTTCCATCTCCAGGTGCAGCGCTGCCTGATCATCCTCCTGTAATATCCTTAACAAGTGTCCTGCCTCATTCCTTTTCCCTGCACACCTTTTAACTGGGTTCTTATCTGATGCTTACGGGTAAAAAATGCTATGTAAAAAGCACACTTAGAATGTGTACGGTAGGTGGTATTGCCCATTACAAATTCTTTTAAGAATTCAGCTTTGGAATTGTTCAAAGGTGACCACAAAAAGTTAGACTTGCTATTAATCAGGTAGACTTACTATCTTGGCAGATAAAACATCTTGGGCAGATAAACAGCTTTTCTTGTGTCCTGTTGAAAAGTAGTTTTTATTCTATTCCATTTATATATATATATATATATATATTTATATATATGCCTAATGTTATTTTGGTAGACCTATCTCCCTTTTTTTTTTTTTTTTTTTTTTTTCCTGGTACCTCATTTTAACCAGCTAAAAGCTCTTTTTTTCCCAGAATCCGGCCCTTTTCTTCTCCTAAGTTTGATCCCTCTGGGTTTTCTCTGG
This sequence comes from Crypturellus tataupa, assembly GCA_034781795.1. Lineage (NCBI taxonomy): Eukaryota > Metazoa > Chordata > Aves > Tinamiformes > Tinamidae > Crypturellus > Crypturellus tataupa. The sequence continues at coordinate 3,116,695 of JAWLRI010000720.1, forward strand.
GTTTTAAGGTGTGTATGGGGTTTTTTTTTTTGGAAAAGTAAGTTTAGTCATCCAGTTCCTTTATGCCACTTGTTGACTTGTGCACTACTGTAAAAATTATATAAGCAATATAGTAAACTGTGGTGGTGCTTTGGGCAGAGTACCACAAAGCTGACATAGGGATAAGTGTTCCTTTTCTACCAGAAAAAAAAAGAAGTTTGGCAGAGGAAACGAGTACAAAAAAAACCTATTGTAAGCCTGTTTGGTTTCCCAGAAAATCTTTCTGTAGGGGAAAGATGCGATTATATCAGTTTAAGCCTGGAAACCATTTTCTCTGTAGAACAACCCAAGATCCAACCTTCTTGCCTCCAAAACTTTGCGGAACTATTTTCTGCACGCTTTTCAGCAGTACTGTTTTGAATGTCAGAGCTCCAGCTGACCTCTTGGGGAACCAAATCTACCCTGGTACTGGTGTGTTTGGTCGGGGGGGCTTCCTCTTGTTGGCTGTCGCGTTGGTGTGCAGACCTTTGCGTAGTGCAGTCTGTGCTTCCAGTGGCGCTGTGCTTTCCACCTTGGGTGGTGGTATTTTTCTGATAGGAGTAATAGATACTACCAGCATATTTGCTCTCAGCCCCTTGAAGAGGGTTGTGCCAGGAAGAGGTACCCAGGAGTGGCTGCTAATGCAGCCTCAGCTCGGTGTTGCTCATCGAGCATATTGCTGATAGATGCAGGATGTGTTGCAGGGCTCTTGCGCTTGCCTCTGCTCCGCTCTCCCGTTCTGCTGGGCACTGCAGCCCTTTCCCCCTCCTGCTGCGTGTCTGCACAGCTCTAGTTTTATGTGAGGACGCTAGAGAAGCCAAAGTGTTAATGGCTGCACCTGTTTCTTTCCCTGAAATTTCAGAATGCCAAAGACTGCAGAGAAGTAACACTGCTGTAGGTGACGGTCCTTCATCGGCAGTAATACTTATGGGAAATAATTAGTAAATCACAAGCTTAAGAATACTTGCCAAGAGAAAGCAACAGCAGTTGTTGTTAGAGTGCAGTCTGGCTTTATATATATCGCAAACTAAATGGAGTTGCCTGGAGAGCCACATCCAAGTAGATGGCTCTTCCACAGATTCACAGTCTTCTGTCATTTTTCCTTCCTTTTTGTGCTCAAAGCGAATATCAAAGACCTGGAAAACTCCTGACTTTTTAGCTATTGAGGAGTACGGTAGTTTGCATGCTTCAATCCGTGCGTTTTTACTGCAAGATGCATTGTGGAGATCCTCCATCATGACAGATGCAGGAGTGCGTGAACCAAGGCTGCCCACTGCATGCCCAAGTTTTAGTGAGGAGACCTCCCTTGGGGAGTGTAACCTGGCCTTATTCTGTATCCTTGCTGAGCTGAATACCCCCAATTATCCGATGTCATTTTATTAGCTTCTTCATAACAAGCATATGCCAAGTGTAACAGCTCTTCATTAGATGCTGGAGGAAAACGGCACGTGCAACATGTTACAAGATGGTCAAATTAAGGCTGCAGCCATTTGGCTCTGCCAAGCTTAACAGGTTTGCAAAAAAGTTCCTGGGAAGTGGCAGAAGAACCAAGGCCCGAACATTAATAATTTCTGTGTGTGTTTGGTCAAGAAAAGAAGAGTGCTGCTATATTTGTCTCAACATAAATGATTTCTGGTCGCACCCACGATGTTTATTTCAGACATTTCTTCTTGTGCTCCTCACCGCATTGCGCATGCTGTTCGGCGCTTCCGCAATGCAATCTCTAAAGGTCGATCAAGTTAAAGAGTCAGACTGATGAGATTAGATATTATTTAAGGGGGAAAGAAAATGTTTGAAGAGAGGTCTGGGCATGTCTCTGGTATAATTTGGTCTGGTCTGCTGGAAGTGCCTGTGCCTTTTCCTGGAAACAGTGTGTGAACTGATTTACTTTAGCACCAAGTGATTTTTTCGCATTCTCTGGTGATAGCTGAGGTATCTGCATGTTCCTGGGGAGAGATGAGGGAGTCTTCTGGGCACAGGACAAAAATAAAATGACACATTTAAGTGCTTTTTTTTTTTTTTTTTTAATGCTCCTGGGAGATTTTACTATCTGAATTGTGTGCAGTGAGCAGGGATTTTTCATTTCATACATCATTCACGACTTGCTGCAGTGATTCCAAAAAGTCACACAAGCTGATTCCCTGCTTGCACCAAAGCACAGAATTTTAACTTTGTGAGTTTTAAAAATGGATGTCTGGGCATTATTAAGACTTAACTCAAAATTTCGGGTGGGTGTACAGTGTTGGGTGTCGAACAAAAGCAGCAGCATTTCTGCCGGTACTAGCGGATCAAACAGCAGTGAGTGCACAAGATTCAGTGTGTTTTCTCCTTTCCTCCCTTGTTCTGTCGTTACTGCTGGCTTGGTGCATATGGAGGTTGAGCAGGTCTCTGGCTCTGCCTTTGGTCTACCCAGTGAAGTTTTTCTCATAGCGCTTGTGCACTTGCTGAAGACTCATTTGCTTTAGGCAGTTTTATTGATACAGAACCTGAGTGGTGTGTGAAGATTGCTTCTGTTTTTACCGTGGTGCCGTTTTTACCATGTTTTTAGGATTAGTCAACACCCTTCCCGGCAGTTATGAAATGTCTGGGAAGATACATTGAGGGGCTTAAATTTGTTTTTATCAGTATTTTTGATCTGCTTTAGGATCTTTATAGTAAACACGATTCAATCTTAATAGTAAAAGTCAGTCGGTTGGAGGAGGTATTTTTTCTGTCAGCATTGCCTATGGATGCTATAGACTTCATGTCAGTTGGAGCTGAAGATACACTGGGCAGAGCGGGGAGCATTTTGTTTTACAGGGTTACATAGCAGTTACTATCCATGTGCCCGTAGTGGGTTTTCTGGCTTCTTCTGTGGTTGCAAGACAGCAAGCAACCTGATTACCTGGCAGTATGTACAGGTCTGTTGTGTTCAAAATGAGCTTGTTACTGATGTCTCTCTGTTTCCTCATTTAGATATAAAAGAATGCATATTTTATTTTATTTTAGTGATGTGAGGAGCTATATTTCAGTTCTCAGATACTCTTTCTGGACTGCATATTACCCACCTGCCGAAGATGGGCTATACAGAGGTGCCACCCAAGGCAAAGAAGGAAGTTAGGAAGCCCGTAGATCCTAGGACCATGCTGCATCAAAATTCCTGGTGTTTTGTTCATTTTTTGTGCACAGGGGAGAAGACCTGAAACATTTCCCCTTACATTGCAGATTACTGACAGAGGTCAGGTTCCAAAGCTGCCAGTAATAGTCATGACAAGCACCGTGGAAGACACTGGACAGTAGTTGCTGTCTGAGCAACGTCTGTGGGAGGATCCTTAGGCCTTGTCTGCAGCTCCTTTATCCACCATATAGCTCTTGTTGAAACAGTTCTTCTCCTTGTCTTTTCTGTTTACTTGTTGCCTCCATTTTTCAGTTGGGTGATGCCTTCCCCTCAGGACAAGAGAAGCCCTGATAGGAACCTTCCCAGAGGGCTCACATTGGAGGTCAGGCAGGGTCTTCAGGAAGCAGCTAAAAGCTCAGCAATGACATCTCCCATTGCACCAAGATTTCAACACAAGAATCTTTAAGTTATTTTGGTACCTATACAGCCCTGCACTGCTTCCGCTGCCAAAGGAGCCCAGCATCTTTTTGACACATCTATCCAGAACATCTGCTGCAAGCCGTCCTGCAGCCCTGCCAAAGGAGAGCTTGTAGGATGGGCCCTTGGAAGGGAGTTGATGGTTGCCTTCCCCCATTCTCGCAGAAATTCCCCCTCGGTTGGATGCAGGGCCGTTGGAGCCTATTTATCGTATCGCAGTCCCTTCATCTGGCACGCAGCACCTCGGCGAGGGCAGGAGCCTGAAAACAGGCTTTGCTATGACAGAGATATCCACATCTTGTAGCAGATGTTGCTGGTGAGAAGCAGTTTTCTTCCAGCCAACCCTTCCTCGGCTCTGCTGAGGAGATGCATAGAGAATCTCATACGGCTGCAGGCTTTGGCAAGGAATCTCAGCGCTTACCCATGCCAGCTACTCGCTATATTTCTTTTTGAAGGCTCTGTAGAGCAAATGATCTCTTCGCTGTCTCTCTGAAACAGCTGTAAATTTCTCTCCCTTTAGCCCCCCCACCCATTAAACAACCATGACAAGAGCCAACAGTTATCAGATGCAAAATGCGCTATGTACCTAGGATAAATAGTTGTGCATCTGCCTCTCCCGATCGATCCACTGGACATCTTATATGCCAGTGCTTTAAAATATTCCTGGGAAGCTAATACCTGGTAATATCTGTAATGGCCTTTTAAGAAGGCATGTCTCTTTAAAAGGATAAAAACGATATTCGCTACTGTTTTTTTTTAACCTCTGTTATGTCCCAAGCTCCGTGCGTGGTTTGCTTTAACCTTATCCTCTGTATATGTGCTGCTGCTTTACCTTGTACTGCAGCGCTCTCTGCTTTGGGCCCAGAAGATCTAACCAAGATATTTTCAGCTTACTTTAAATCAGCATTTGTGATAATCCCTTTCCAATAATTCTTGGGAGCTAAAATGCTTTTGAGGGAGGAAGTTTTGCTTTAAATTTGGACCTGGGACTGCAGTATTTCTATCTTCCCACCTTAGGTGTCTGTTTCCCACAGGCTGAGAAAACAGCTTGTTCTGTTTTTATAGTAGAGACTGTGAAGATCTTTTGAGTGATTTGCTTACCACAGAAGGTATTTTATTGATTTATTTATTTTTGTGGAGCAGCAAATTTACTCAAAGCCTGTAAAAGAAAAAATTAAGTCAATCCCATTTATTTTCTTTTCTGACCATGATATTTCTGCCCAAAAAAAAAAAAAAGAAAAGAAAAAGAAAAAAAAGACATTCTTTAAAGGGGCAATTAACTGGTAAATGATGCATTGCTTATGCATATGATAATTTTGTATACTTCCACTGGCTTGTCTTCCGCAGATAATCCTGTGTGTGTTAGCTGTGTATGGTGTTTGTAGGGCAGGGTGCTGGATGAAAGTCAGTTCAGAGTTCAGCAAGGCCAAGGAGGTTTCTGAAAGCGCTCCTCACTCCTGTTGATCCCGGAATCGGAGAAGAGTCGTGCCAGGCCCGAGCTGTGTATAAATCCACTCCCAGGCTCCCGATCCTCCCGATGTTGACCCCCTGCAGCTGGCTCCCATGCGGTCGTATACACCCGCATAACATATGGCAAAAATGTGACCAAAGGGAGATTCTCGATGGTGACCCCTCACAGCTAAGTGGCACTTTGTGTTCATCACCGCCCGAAAGTTATTTTCCAAGAAACGACAAGTATAATAGTCTAGTCTGATTAACTAGCAAACTGTAGTCCCAATGCAAATTTACTGTAAATTTTGGAACTGCTGCCATTGCAGTCCTTGTGATGTAAAATTGCAGGGTTGGCCAGATTTCACACAGTGAAATTGCCATTTTTCTTCTCCTATTCCTGGCACCCTATTATTCAAAGTGCAAAAAAATCTTCATTTTATAAAGTTCTCGTTCTTGTTTGTTTGGGAGAGCGGGGGGATTTTTTAGGGGGCAGAATGGTTATGAGATTACTGCTTAAGCAGCCCCTGAAAGACTTGTTATTTTGTTTTTACTATTAAAATATCCCCTAATCCACCTTGCTGGGTTTCCACCATTCCTGTAATATTCAATCAAGCTCTTGTTTTGTGAGAAATGTGACAATGCATTGTTGGCACTTTACAAACCTACAGCCCTCGGCAATAGTTAATGAGAGGCAGGTTTTTTTTTCCCCATACAGGACACAATGAAATTTTAGACAGATGAATGCTAAGAGAACCCTATGTACCAAAGGCAATGTTTACTGCATGTAATACATATCATTGTTTGTCTCCTGTAGTGAAAAATACTTGTGTCATGCTGTTAAAATGTACTCCTGACAGAACAGAGCTTGCTATTATAGGGTCCATTGCTTAAAAAAATGATATACTGACAGAAATACAATTTAAGAAAATTTAACACCAAGGGTAGTCGAGCATGTAGGCAACTATTAAGGGGCCAAAACTCAAGGCCATTGTTTTATTAAAAAAGAGGGATAGTTTATTTGCTAGTAGTAGGCAAAGTTTTTTTCCTTTTTAAAAAAATAGGAGGGAGAAAAGAAAAAATATCTAAGTGGCATCTCTCTGTCTCTAGCATGGAGAAAATTAATGAAAGCAACAGTTCAATAAGATTTTATTGCAGAAATGTTTAAGTGAAACATTTTAGGAATCCTTCACATTTTTAAACAGTTACTTAAAATGTAGAGTGCTGTAACACGACAGCATAACAAATTGTTGCTTTCAGATGCAAGGCACACCCAGTGCTTTTTCACAAAATGGACAGTCAGACCTGCTTAATTTAAATCAGTTTTGTGCATTCCTCTCTATCTGTATTTGGTTTTCAAAGCATATCGAGATTATCAGTTTAATCATATAATCAAATATTGTATTCAACTGGCTAACCATGTACAATTAAATTGTCAGATGCTTACTTTAAATTAATCGTGATTAAACTATTACTAATTTTGACCTAGAATATATTTGCTCCTTCCCATTCCCTCATTGCAAATTTAATCGTGATATCACCGGCTAATTCATGACGTGCATTAGTCTATGGGACACTGACACACTAAGGTTTTTTTTTTTTTTTTTTTTTGCACCTGCACTATGCAGTCAGTTCTCACAGTCACAACTTTTATTGCTCAGTGAAGAAGCTTCAGGCAGTTAAAAGTAGATGCAAAACATCCAGCTTGCCCAGAAAATGCAGGTAGATGAACAGTGTTCCGCGTGGGATTGCCAGCAGGTTGAGTGAAGTGCACAAAGGCACAAGCTGGAGCCTTCGGAGCGGGAAAGAGCACTCGCGAGCCCAGGCATTCGGTTCAGCAGCACCCAAGTACAGGGACAACCTAGTTAAGCCAGTACCGGCACTGGCATCCAGGCTGTGCAGATGCAATTTTCAAATTGATTGATTCAATTTTCATACACCATGGGTATGAACAGAGCTTTCAGAGCGAGTGCACGGTCTGTTCTGGGACCGGCTCCTTATTGGGAGGCTCTTTGGAAAGGCAGCCAGAGCACTTGAAAATACGGACGGGCGCCTGCCTTTATACTTAAAATGGGAGATAGGGCCTTTTTTAGGGCTGCTCTCTGTTCTTGCAGAATGTCACACTATTTCTGTGCTCATCAAACCAAAATCTTCCCCAGGGATTGGAGGAGCTGAGGGGTTTAAAGGAAAGAGCAATTGAACATGTACGTTGAGTCATTTTTAAAGCAGTGAACATTTACTCAAATACTCCTTATTTCAGATGGGAAAATACAAGGTAGATTTTCTGATATCACCTTAGCAAACAGGCCAACTTTTTTTTTTCCCCTTTCTTTTTATATTGACTACGTTTGATTAGTAGGTACAGGATATGGACATAAGAGGATGAAGAATATCACTTTTTTTTCACATGGAATTAGTATGAGATCTCATTTTTATTCCTGCAACTCCCTAACATCCTCTGCCCCATATAATAGTCTCATTTGAGGTACTAAAAGAACACTTTCCTACACTAAGATAAAGGGTTATGGTAAAAGATATTTCCCACAGTAAAAAAATAACTGAAATATTTTTTGAATATTATTGCAATATTCCTGAAGCCATTATAATATAACACTTGCTCTTGGTAAGAATTAAATGTTTGCCACCTCTGCTCTCAAGTATTCCAAGCCTATATGTACTCTTTAAGGTATATATAGGAGTTCTACTTTGAGGACTTCTAAATTCCAGGCTTTGAACCTGAAGATGGTTATATACATAAAATTGTATTTAGCTAATGGATGATCACTGCTTATACTCCTTTAGTACCAAGCCCTAAATACTTATTAAATCTTTAGGCTAATAAATTCTTGAAGCTAAATATTCATTTTGCACAAGATTTTAACAGGGTTTGAAGAAGGCATTGCCAAATTTAAATTGCACTGCATGCTGCAAAGGAATATTTTTGTTGTGTTTGACTTGTTTACAAACATAAGCCTTAAATGCAGTTTTCCTCTGCTGTTAATACATGCCCTTTTTATTTGCTTTTTGCATTTTTCACAGACTAGGGTGAAAAAAGTTAACAAAGCTAATTTGGATTTTTGTAATCAATTTTATTTTTGGATTCTGAATTCTGCAATGTGTGGGTGTTTCATCCTGATTTAGAATTACTCAGTATTTCAATATAATTCTAACTGTATGTTTCTTCCCTCCCTACTGTGAAAACAGTGAGTTATATAAAAAATACTTATTTGGATGAGTGATGAATTCTGTCCCTTTATGAAGTGTTTCCCTTTCAGTAGTGATTGCTGTAAGTGGAATACTGATTGAAATATAAGTGCAAAAGACAGAGGGTTTTTGGATAATGTGAAAAATTCTAAGACCTTAGATTAACAAAATTTAGATAGCACTATTGATCTGAACATGCATAATGTTCTTCTAAAATTTAGAAGGAAATGGCTTTCCAGTTCAGTTTCCAATAATATAGCTGCTGCTGTGCAATGCAGATAAAACACCTAGATTTACATTAAATTGTTGCGTTGTTCTATGGGGTCAGTCTTCTCTGGTATTGCCCAGAGACCAATTTCATGGGCCTGAAATCATCTTTAAAGCAACAGATGATTAGCTCGTGGCCACCATCTCTTACTTGAGCTTGGAGAAGTCTCCCAACTCATTTAGAGTAACTCTCCCTTCCTAAAAGTAGCTATTTAAACTTCCTGGCAGCCTCACATCTGGCCAGCTGCTGAACCACTCTGCCATGGAAAGGTTCCAATGAGCGTTGGAAAACAGCCCAAGTAAGTAATGTGGCAAAAAAGATAGCAAATGGACCTAAACTTGAAAGCAGCAGACGGGGAAAACATGTGAACGTATGTTCCTAAGAGATTTCCCTGTTTGGTTAAGAACCATGTAAAAGTAGCTGTCAGCTCCCCTTCCCTCTTGTCCCCGCCGAACTTACTCAGATTAAATTGCGAGCGTGCTGTGATCTGTGCATGTCACCCCGATCAGAAGAATTCTTTAATCATTTTTTTTTCACTGTGGTCAGGAGGTGACTTTACCTGTGAACTGTTTTTTAAGGACCATTTTCTCGGGGTCCTGTGCTGCCAGGCACCAGGCGCGTTGGTGCGGCTGGATGGGCCCTCGCGGAGCTTCCACGATGCAGATAGATACCAAACGCCAGGAGAGGCTTGCAGAAGGACCTGGCAGAAGCAACACGGTTCCTTCTGTCAGAATATATAGTAATGTCAGAGCAGTCACTGGAGGAGACCCATGATTATAATAATATTACCAGAATCAGAGGAAGCTGATGATCTGTTAGGCAGCTAAAGGAAAAAAAAAATCATTAAATGATTTTTTTTTAAGTATTTTAGATGTGTTTTTATATGTTTTTTGGTTAGGTCTTTTTGCTTTAAAGTAGATATACTTCTATACACACACACACGTGCGAACAGAAGGAAAAAAAAATAAGGCAAGGAAGAGGATTATGACTATTGTTCATCTGGTGCCAGCCCTGCAAATCTTCCTGGTGCAAGGGAACCTACTGGGCTCAATAAGAGTATTTGCTTGATTAAAAATTTATACAACTTATTGGAGAAATGCTTATGATGTAGTGATATGATATAGCAATACAAGCTTTTCCCCCAAAAAAACAGAGAGCTCTTACTGTGAATCTGCTTTATATACGAGGTAGTACTTGCATGGTGGCGATATTTCTGAGTCTGTTGTGTGCTTGCTGTAATTGTGGATCCTTAGGAAATAGTCCCACTAACTCTGGTTAGTGCCCAAGGCCTGGGCAGCAGCTCTGCGTGGCAGCTCCTTCCACAGCTAAATAAATAAAAACCCACAGAGTGACTTGTGTCTATTTATTTAGTCACTGCAAGTCATCACTTAAAGGATTATTAGCATAGCTCACTCTGCCCTGGAAAATGGCTTTCCTGCTCTTCCTAATCCTGTTTAAAAGACTTAGCACTTTCAGCCGTAGAGGTCTGGCACGATGAGCCCAAGTGTTGCCCAACTTCAAGTGTTAAACTCTCACACGGAAACTTGGTTATGTTGCAGATGGTATGGGGGGGTAAAAAATCTCTTTAGGAAGAAAACTGTACAGCCTGCACCTTTTTTCCTTCCTGTTATTGAAAACAGTGGGTGTTAGATCAGCTTCTATGAAAGCAAGAAAAAAAATACACTAATCATATTTTCAGCCTCATCTGTGATACTCCTTCTTCCCTTCCTTTTTCCAGGGTTCTTAGTAGATGATGAATTTGACAAGTAATTCAGATCTGTTCAGATTCCACCTCCTATTCCGATCAGAGTCAATTGATTAGATATAAGAAATTTCATATATTGATTTGACAAATATCAGAATATTTTGAATTTTTAAATCAAGACGGTACGATAGAGCTACCTTTAGTTTTCCATGCATAAACTTAGGGTGAACTTGGTAGGGCAAAAATTTACTTCTACAGATAGTCTATGATATTTAATTAATGTTGGCTCTTTCCACGCAAAGGCTATGCTAAGCAGCATAGCTAAGCTCTCCGCAAATATGCAGAGATTATAAAATGGCCATTTATACAGTTGAAGCAAATTCAGCTGCAAATGTGAATTTCTATCCTAAGCACTTTCTAAAGTATTCACTGATTCTCGGATTTTAGGTCTGCTCATAGATGTCATGAATATGGAAATAAATAAAAACAGTCTTTGGTCTTGTTTGAAACACTTCTTTTACTGGTCAAGAAAGGAAATAAACTGAAAATAATCATCTGTTCTGATAATAAATAGAAAATATAGAAGATCATGAAACTATAGAGCCAGGATTTATAGGCAATGTCTGTAACTGCAAAATGCAGCATGTTATTAGTCCATGTTATTAATCCAGACTGTGTTTTTATATGTTCCTTCATTTTATAATCTATGCATTGATTTATCTTAAATAACATGCCTTAATTATTTTAAGATTAAGGGAATTTAATAGGCCCCTGGGAACACTCTAAATAGCAATAAAAATTTCTTGTTAAGTAACGGCCAGTTAACAAGTATGCTTTTTCATTAGGAAAAAAATATCTTTCCCCGTTTTCAGATATTTGTTAAGTTTTTTCACACTTTTTCTTTCTAGACAGGTTCTTTACAGTGGTAACACATGATGGGATCCAGAAAATCGGTATGGATACCGCTCATCCCCCTGAAGTCCGCAGGTACCTACAGTGCCTGAGAGTGTCCTGGCTGTAGCAGGGCCCATTGGGCTTCTGCATGTGGTGCCACTGCGCTCGTTTGCAGGGCTGGCAGCATATTTAGTGGTGGGGACCTGGCCTTGGATGCACTTCACAGCTCCCACTATAACTGATTGTTCTAGAGTGCCTCCCTGCCCTTTGATTAATACTTCTTGAGTTTCAATTAAAATGGAGCATTGAAGGGCTTTGCCCTTATTATTTTCCCCTTTACATGCATGTCTGTAAGGAAGATAATTTTCAGGGTTTTTTTTTAGTCGAAATCAACTCAAGTTACCCTCTCATACTAAAATGAACCGCATCAAACTCAAGTGCCTGGGGCTAGATTTCCAAAGAGTTTGGACTTAAGATGCCTCTGCGAATTTGGGTTATCTGGTTCTCAAAATCCTGAGTAATGATTACCCCAAAAGTCCTAAGGCCAATTTATATGGCAATTTGTATTCCAGGGATGAAGAATAACTTAGTCTGTGAGGGGCTTAAGTGCTGCTGCAGGTAGCAATACAGGTACTAGTATTTCTTTTAACTGCCCTCACTGCCCTTGTGTTTAAGCAGTTGTTATCCTCCTTTTTAACCAGTCTTGTCCTGTCTCCTGCTCTGCGGTCTTTGTAACCAGTAGCTGTCCCAAGAGAGATCCTCCACCACTTCCTCACCTTGCATTGACCTTAGTGGTGGCTTTAAACGATCTCCTTAAACTACCAGGGAAGAAGACGCTTGGATAGCAGCAGCGCTTCCTATTGTAGTGCAGTGAGTAGCAGATGGAGGGAGTCAGCTTGGTTGTAGCTGGCTGAAGCCGCTGTGGGACCTTGCATTTTTCCCCCAGCACTAACCAGCAACGTGTACGTGATGCTGGCTCTGTGGTGCAGCAATGATCCAACTGGATCTGGGCCAGCCCGTGGATGCATTCAGCTTTGGTTGAGCTTCCATTTGCAAGGAAATTCTTGCCAGCTCTGTGGGTGATGGAAAAGGTAGGGTAGATCACACATTCTCATTAAGGGTTATAACTAGCTGATTGCACCAAAAGTTGCATCTCTGAAGTGCAATTGAAGTAAGAAAAAAACAAACCCCACTGAAAGATGAGGTCTGAAATCTGGGCAAGAAGGTGGTTTGGGTCAGACTGTACACAACAATGAAGTGTGTCATGTGTGAGAAAGTAAGGATCTACAGCAAGGAAAAGACTCGGCAGAACAAGGAAGAGATGGAAATAAAAGAAATAACAATTAGAATGAGGCAAATGGCATAGAATTATGTAAAAGTGGAAGCAGGGAAAGACGAAGGGATAAAGAGTTCTAAGGAGGAAGAGACAAAAGATCTGCTGTTTAGGCTAATGTTTTAGTACTCTTAAGTTTTGTTGGTAGACTTTCTTAGCAATGGAAAAGCCTGAGTTGGTTGAGCATCTTGGTTGTTTTTACTGCTTCTTATTTTTCTAGTTTTTATATTAGAACTTGTTTACAGTATTGGAGAAACGTTATAGAAGATGCAGTCTTCTGCTCAGCTGTGCTTCTGTCAGCTATAAAGTTGTGTCTACATTAGCTCCATATTGGCTTGGCATCATTTAAACCCTTTTCTGCACTGGGGTGAATGCTCCTGCGGTATTGACAGATTTCTGTAGCTCGAAGGTTATGGTTGTGTCCATGTGTCTGTCAGATCCTGTTCTGCTGAACAGTGGCAGCTGGAACGGGTCCAGAACAAATCTGACGGGGCTCAGCTACTTCTGGAGCAGGGACTGCTTCCCCATGGAGCGGGAGATGTATGCACAAGCTCAGCGTTGGGGAGAATGGCATGAAAATGCCTACCGCAAACCATGTATCTCCTCCCACGGGTGCCCTCTCCCACATTGCTCACTCGTTAGTTCAAATCCGAGTATTTTGGATTTGAAAAATGAACCCCCTGCTGTTCGCATGGCAGCATGTACTTCCTTATGAAAACACAGACAGAGATGCATGCACTAGCCACATATATGTGCAGCAGTGCTGGCAAATGGGTTGCTGTGCTAGGCAGAGTGCATTAAATACTGTGTCCCACGCAGAACTGCTCAGAACCCGCTGCAGTAAGACATCTCCTTTAACTACATCGGCAGCTTGTTACCTGACACCATCCCTGAAGTCAGACTGTCCTGGAATATTACAAAAATAGTCCAGAGCAGGCTAAATTCACTCACTCTCGTTCCTGGCTGGGGGAACAGGATCTCTTCATTCACACTTTTCTGCACTCTTATCGCTCCCGATCACTTAAGCTTGTCTGTGCTCGCAGCAGCGCCTGCCATGCTGTCTGCTGCTGACCATTACAACAGCCAGGGAAGGGATAAGCCGTAATATCAGCTAATCTTCAGTGACTCAGAGCTGTAGCCATGGGAGGAACCAAACAAAATTCCTATTTCCCCTTCTCCAGAACGATACCCAGGAACACTTGATTTGCCATGCTATTTTACTCCATCATAGGTGGTAGGCAGAAATAGCAGCAAGGAACCCGTGTTCAGAGGCAGGGTGGCCAAACAGTGTCAGCCAACTTTTGCCAAGCTATTTGAGAGCTGCTGGGGTCAGGGATATTGCAGGGAAAGGAGGATTTCATCCTGATCTCTGCGGTTATCTGTTGTCATACCAGAGATATAATTTGATGACCCTGTTCACAATTAAGTGATACTTAGTGTGTAATAAAATATATATGGTGTGTCACCTATGGCTAGATGACATTTCTCATATAATATTTTTTATTGATGCTTTTTATCAAAGTTTTATCAAAGCCATACTTAAGACTTTTTTCTTTTCAGAGAATTCCCTAAATTTCAGGGGGGAAATGGATTTATGCAGGCAAGTGCAGTACCTGTTTTTTTTTTTTTTCCATGAAAAAGAAACTTTCATTTTTAGTAAAATTTCAAAGCAAATATAGAAATATTCCCCACATAATGCCACTCTCCAAAGGTTGTCCCTCAAGGATACGTTAGCTTGCTACTTCTTGACTTTCTGTAGTCATTCTTAGATGCAAATGAGTAGAATATGAAGATATAGAAGGTCTGTATTTGACCTTGCTACTAGGGGGTGTACTTTGGTATCACTGTGTGATAACACATGTTGCTTCCCAGAACATTTACTCATGCTTGTCAGATGTTCCCCCTAAGCGTGTGGCAGGTTGTGAGCACCTTCATTGACTGCCCTCATCCTCACAGATTTCTTTCGTGGGCCCAAGCTTCCTGGGCAAGGAGGCCTCTGTTCTACCTTGTTCTACTACGTTCAGTTTTGGGCCCCTGACTACACGACAGACGTAGAGATGCTTGTGCGTGTCCAAAGGAGGGCAACGAAACTGGTGAAGGGGCTTATGAAAAGTGGCTGAGGGAGCTGGGATTGCTTAGTCTGGAGAAGGAGAGACTTAAGGGAGACCTTTTCACTCGCTACAGGACCTGAAAGGAGACTGTAATGAGGTGGAGGCTGATCTCTTCTACAGAATAACTATGCATAAGGCAAGAGGAAATGGCCTCAAGTTGTGCTAGGGGAGGTTCATGTTAGACATTAGGAAGAATTTCTACACGGAAGGAGTGTTGAAGCCTTGGAATAGGCTGCCCAGGGAAGTGGTGGAGTCACCGTCCCCGACAGTGTTGAAGAAATGTGTAGAGGAGGCACTAAGGGACATGGTTTAGTAGGCGTAGTGGTGAAGGGCTTACGGTTGGTCTCGATGCTCTGAAAGGTCTTTTTCAACCATAATGTTTCTATGAGTCTACCTAAATAATGGAGAAATGACAAGTCCATCTCAACCACATTGCTCTGCTCTTCCCACTGGAACAAGCAAGCAGGAGCCGACCTCTGCTGAAGTGGGGGCTGGCCAGGGGGTAGGAACTGCTGAGTTTTGGAGTTTTGGTCCTAGACCGGATTAAATCCCCATCACCTGGATCAAATAGCTGGTGTGGGGAGTTGTCAGAGGCATGAAGGGCAGTTATTAATCTACCCCTAACTGATGTGCTGAGGAGTTAAGTAAGTGTTTTGTGGTCCTCTGTGCATGCCAGTCCCCCTTCCTCAGTTCCACTACTTCCCAGTGCGTGCTCCTGCCGCACCACGCAGTCAGTATTTGGAGACCAAAATGGCATTTAAGCACTTTGCCTCGTAGTTGCTTTGAACATGGGTGTACCTCCCCATAGCGTTTTCCAGAAGAAAAAAAAGAAAGGTTTACATGAAAACACGCTGTGTGTCCTTCCTGGGGCCTGGGGAGACGCCATGAGGCCAAGCAAGCGTCCACGGGCACCACTCATTCCCTCTCCTTGCGCGTCTGGATGTCGACGGAGCAGGGGCCTGTCAGGTGTGAAGAGCCCTGCTGCTGCTGGCGTGGAGGGGCCTCCAGACAGTGATTTGGCAGCGTCAACCCGGTCACGCTTGATTTGGAGGTGCTTAAGCGCGGCGGCGGCGCCTCCCTCCGATGAGCTTCTCAATTAGCGCATTGCCTCGTGTAACGGCCTCGTCGCGGCGTCCCTCCAGGACGCGCCTGGGTCACCGGGGCGAGGAGACTCCAGCACCAGCTCCCAGCGTCACGGCAGGAGCCGCGAGAGTCCCTAAACACACATAACCCCCTTTTTTCAAGTTGTTTGCTTTCATGGGATTGATTCCTGGCACATTAAGAAGCTTAAGGCTTCGGTATCTTCTTTAAACTGCCCACCTTATCGCCCTTACAGCTGACAGTTTCCTGACAGGTTGAGTGTAAGCAGAGATAACTAGCAGGTTAGTAGCTGTATATATTATAGAAGGATATTATACATTCACAACTTGGTATTTTCTGCTTTAAAAGAGGACGGAGGGAGCTCTGCGTTTGTAGTCTCTGTGGCTTTGGTTAAACAGCAGCTCCTATAAGCAGCCGCCGTAATGCTAAAACACATCCTGAGAGTTATCTGGAGGACGCTGATACCCAGCTGTAGTCAGTGCGAAATAATAAATAGGCAAATTTATGTCCTGGGCTCCCAAATTTCTTTCCTTTCTTTATTAGGGAGCAAACTATTGTTGCATTAAATATTCAAACTACACAAAATCTCAAGGGCTTTCCTTTCCCACAATGTGTTACCAACACTCATGCATATGAAGAACAGTAACCCATATACAAACGGCACCTTTTTTAATGAGCAATATATGTCAACATGACACCTTCTTATGAAATGCTGCTTTTTAGGTTCTGCCTTTGTGGATGTAATAATTGAGATGTTTCTAATATATGCAGTTCCATTACCTGCTCATTGTTTGCGATTTTGGTGCTCTCCTAACTTTATGCTGTTTGCAGTGCTTCCAGCATTTGCCTCAATTTGTGCGCAGTTTTATTTAATTAGAAATATAATTTTCTGCTACATTAATTATAAATTTGCGGGAGACGTTTGCACGGGATTTTCTCAAGCATTCCTTTTAGAAGAGGGACAAAAATCGTAGGAAGTGAGGGAAGAAACAAGAAACCAAGGGGCAGGTATGAAAATAGGAGCACCTTAAATCTAAGCAATTTATTAAACAAATGAGAGAGGGAAAATGATTTTTAATAATTATTTAAATTAATATATTTTCCTGATGGAGTGCAACATTTATCAAATGACTGACAGAAAAATGTCAGGCAGATGTATCTCCAAATATGACATATTTTAAAAGTATATTTCTAGACTCAGCCCTAGGTATGCTGAAATCTGAGTTTTGAAATTGCGATTATTTTTAAATCATCATTTTTTATATTTATATTTTACTCAAAATATTTTTTCCCAAAGCTCTAATGTTTTTCTGAATGTGTTGATGATATATAGATATCAGCAGTGCATATGCATGCTTTATATCATGTATATAGTGTATGTGCTTCTTCAAAGTACCTTGATGCTTTGATTTGTAACTGTTTAAGGTTTTACTTAAAATTCTGAACACCGCGCAGAGCATAGCCATTTCAATGGAATACTTCAAATAGTAAGTCCTAAAGGTGACACAACAAAGGAAATACCTTGGATACCGCAGCTTTTATTTATAAAGAAAACGCACACATAGTCCAATGAAGAAAAACTTAACCTGGTTCCATTTCTATAGGAAGAGCAGTTCTATTAAGCCGTTGCTTTGTGGCATGAATTTGCAAGCACATCGTATGATTTCTATGGACAAAATGAAATATTTGCATGCTGTCTAATGAATTGATGCACATCCTTTTTCCTAATTTCTAAGCGCTTCTCTCATTGCAAACATTAAAAAAAAACCCACTCATATTACTCGTCTTGCGGTACTCATCTTTTTGGAATGGAAAAATTTCAAATACAGCAAAGGAATTTATTCTATTGTATGGAAGGGAAAATATGAATCTTTTTCTGTCATCCTCTCCTGTAGAAATATGTTGCTATTTTTATTTTAGACACACACATACACACAAGAGCACGCACACACCTCTAGCTTAACTCTGCCAGCAATTTTCTAGAAAGCAGGTGTCTGGTAGTCTGAAAGCCATGTATTTGAATGTCATACTCGGGCAAATGCTATGTCAGTGAGTAGCTGCCCTAAATACATTTATGTTTTTCCTAGTAGTTAGCAGTAGTTAGCCCTCTTAAGGGCCTTTTGCTCGCCAAGCTTCCTGTTGTCCTTTTAAAGGAAAGTAAAGATGGGGGATTGCGGCGGAAAGAGGGGATGTTTAATCAAGGCCACGTAGCAAGGGAATGAGATGTTTCCCTGCTCTCAAAATGCTTCATGTTGCCTACCCAGTTTCATCATGAACCTCTTAAAGTAAGGAAAGGTTGTACCAGGGCTTTGCTCACAACTGCTTTCAGAAGGCAGAATGCCCCTTTCCAGCTTGGCAGAACCACGTGGCATTGGGGAACCGGCTCTGCAGAGGCACAGTGATGCACCTGCTTGGGGACAGTGGTCAGAATGGTACCCTCCTTGCCATCCTAGAGTCCGCTGTTACGTTTATGCTCTCTTTATGGCTTACAACTGCGGCACTTGGTGTTCTCTGCTTAGATCTCTTGGGTGATTCCCAGGAGCAGCGAGATTTCCATCTGGGGATCATCCCCATAGAGAGAATGATTCTCCCAGACTTATCTTGTATTCCTCGATACAAATCGAGCCAAACAAGACATGGAAACATGATGAGAACCTTGTGGCTGCACTTCCTACCTAAAAGTGTCTTTGCCTGCAGCATCATGGCATGAAAGAGCCTGCTAATGATTCTTAAATGTTCGTTACAGTAGATCTTCTCGCAGAATGTACTTCTCACCTTGAATGACCCATGTGTTGAATTTTAACTAAGGGAACCCATGATAGTAAGTCTGTCATGATGCCGGCTTTTTTTTTTTTTTTCCTCTCCTGCTCTTAAAAGCCTTTTATTATAGGACTGCTTAAGGCGTTCTTCAATTAGCATGTGCTATATTGTGGCTGGAACAGCTGTTTACCATTTAATAAAGCATGGCATAATTTATTTTCAGAGTCTAGCAACCGTCTTTGCTATTACACTGAGGGAGAAGCACAGGACCTGCATTGTTCACAGCACTGATGAAAGAACTATGGACTTTATTATATGACCTCATAGAACTATTAACTTACCCCCCACTTCTATTTCAATATGTATTTACCTGACAGTCAGTGCATTGATTTCTTAGCCAGAGGTTCTACATTCTCAGTCACCTCTGGGGCAAAATGAAAAATGTCTGTATTTTATGTCCCTCACATTAGGCAGCTAATTATATATTTGTACCTTAATTTCCTTCCCTTCCCCCATCTCCAGAGGCAAGCTCCATATGCACCGTTTAGATCTTTTCTCTGCAGTCGTTGGAGAAATAATAGAATTGTTGGGAGACGACAGGAACTTGGTCACTGCTCATCAGGGGCCTTGATGTTCACTCAATTCCTTATTTCTTAGACCTCTCTTCTAAAAGGTGTCCTTTCTATTTTCCTTTTTTCTTTTTTTTTTTTTTCTTTTCTTTTTCCCTGCTTAGCTCTTTGCCTGAATGTGGGATAGGATAGGGATAGGAGTGAATCTGAAAAGCACATCTTAAGCTTCTCAGTTGGGTTGCTGCATCCTGTGCTGCCGCAAGCTGGTTCTAGAGACAGGTGTAGGGGAAATCACAGATTTCACACGCTCACATTGCCTGGGACGCTGGTTCCCGTCCTGGAGGGATCACGGGTCATCTGCTGTGCCTGGCATCCCCTGTATGGCATTACCACAGGGAGAGGTGGCTGTGGCGTGGCATGGTATGCATGTGGCAGACAGGCACAACTACCACAACTTGTGGCAGTGCAAGCGATTGATTAGCTGGGGGGGTAACTTAGTCAGCCCAGGTGCAGCGCCACAGAGATACAGTCACAGCACTTCCCAGGTCCTGAGCAGTGCCACTCTGCTGGGATAGCTAGACCTGCTCCTAAACTGGGGAACGAGGTTGGGATATGGCAGGGCTCCCCTTCCCTATTTGACTTGAGTATTAAATTTTGCTTTAAGTTGCTCTAGTTTGACAAAGAAAACACAGCAGCTGAATACCTCCAAATTTTTAGATTCAGCCTGTGCGTGTAGATGGATTTACATGCATGATTTAAAGTAAAGCATGTGTTATAAAGATGAAGTTTATATGGTTGCTTTGTAGAAATGGATGTAATATTGATGTTGACTTTACTGGTAGAAGTTTAAGGATGTCACGATGCATGAGTGGTGGTGCAAAGCAGAGCCCTGAGTGCATTGGGAGGTCATTTTTAACTTGAATTTATTTCCATGATATCAGACATAGATCATTGTGTAGTGTGCACAATCATCCTTGCTTTTCAACTGAGTCAACGAGAGTGGTTAAAGTAAATCTAAAATGAAACAAAACTGTGACTTGATTAAAAGCAGATCGTAAATTAGGCCAGAATACATCTTAAAATTGCTTTTTAGCCTTAAGCTGAAAGTTTGATGATCTGGCTGCATGACTGAAGGGACAGGGTAGCAGACTGTGACATAAACGATGCAACTATATTTGCTCCTAAGATGAACAAGGTTCCTTTAAAATAAAGTTGTGCAATGTAGGCTTTGGAGTTAACACTACATAGACCAAACAACAGACGTCCCACTTCCCAGGGCTTTTTAAAACTATAGATTTAGAAAAGTGTTATTTCATGAGTTACACCTGGCCATTCTTAAAATTTTTCAAGTCAAAATTAAGACTGGTAATACTTATTTGAAGTGAAAGCTAAGACTGTGGGGCGAGTTTCACAGAACACAAATAACCTAATCAGGGAAGGAAATAGAAGAAAATCTATATATTATTTTGAATGCCTGGTTTTGAGATGTTTGGAAATGGAATTCGTTCGTGTTAACTTTACATAAAGAATTCTTTCATATAGTCTGCATAGGAGAAAAGGCTCAGTTTCATGAACTTCAACAGGCATAAGACAGAGTTTGACAGTTTGTTCTACACAAATCTGCAGCACGCTGGTAATCTGCACTGCGGGGAATGGCTCAGTTATGTTAAATTAAGATCCACAGTGATGAGGGTAATGTATAAAATTTGAGGTGCAAGCAGGACAAAAACAAAAGAGCTGTGCCTCCGGTGTGCACCTCCAGTTTCAGCGTGTATATCATGCTGCAGGTACCTACACAAGTGCTAAACCCAACACACAGGGCAGCTGGAGCCAGATGGGATTACTCACACACCTGGCTTAACCAAACCCAAAAGCAAAATACAGCGCAGAAGTAAAGTGTCAATGTGCTGTGAGGCAGCAATTATGCCCTGCCACCAAACTGTCATTTGTCCATGATCGAGCCGTCAACCAACTTAAATTCTTTGTAGCTGAGGCTTTGGGGATGTATTTCGCCTCCGAGAATCTGAGCTATGTGTTCAGGTGCGGCACTCAGGGTACGCTTGCAAACAGGCAATGTTACGAATATCAGCATACTTCCAATGTCAAGTTAATTCTGCCCTGTCTGAATTGGCTTTTAAAGCGAAGCAAAGGGTACTGAGGTGAAAAGACTTCTCCGCTCTAGTCTGGCAAAACTAACCCTCCTTGCACAGCGTTACCAAAGAAGGCAAACAAGTGAATCAGCCTTTGATTTTAGCAGAGGTTTAAAGCCCACACTTCAGCAATTATGCTTAAATGCCTTCCTTAACCCACTTAAACTGGAAGCACTGCTTTGTTTGTCTCTTTTTTTGCCTCCTTCCCTTTTCTCACTGTTGGAAATTGGGGTCATGTTTTTAAGCTAATTTGAATAGGCATCTAAATAAGGACCAGGTTATCAAAAATGTCTAAATGCTCCCCTATTGTGACACTTGTGATTTTACATTTTCTAAAACAATTCAACACCCAGGATGCTGAGCTGTTTTGCAAACGTGACTGCCTTGCCTGCAGCTGAGGAGTTCTCAATATTTAGCCGGGAGCTTGAGTGACTTGATGTGTGGAGCATCCTCATTTGCAGCTTCACAGCATTCCCCTTTTCCAACACCCCAGTTTTGTCAGTGAGAGACTCAAAAATGCAGGGAGTTAAAGAAGGGATTAGAAAGAGTAATGAATATACAGAAGAAAATCCCAAATAGTTTCAAAAGTGGCTATTTTCTCCTGGTTTCAGTAGGTTGCCACCTTTTTCCCTTCTTTCTAAAGAGTCTCTGTTTTGCCAGTCACTGTTGATTACTAGACTAGAGTTAATTCAAGCAGAGTCCCCAGAAGTCTTTTACTGGATATTAGTGAGCGCAGAGTCTGGCTGGCTACGAATGAGCGAGCTGAATAGGAACTCTGTTCCCTCGCTGCGTCTGGTTTTGCATGGTTTAGCATGGTTCAGTAGGGAAAGTGGGGCAGTTTCTCTTCTCCCCTTGGCGAGGAGCATGTTTCATTTTCACTGAGTGTTTAGAAAGCTGTTCCAGGGAACTGAGGATGGGTGGGAGTGAAATACGTTTTCTGGGCGTTCATAAAAATGCAAGTGGGACAAATTTACCTGCCTCCTTTTCTGTGTAATTTGAGAGGGAGTGTTTTCAAAAATATCTTGTGGGAAGTAAAAGAATAAAGACCATTTAAAGCCAGCAGTACTTGTGTCCCTAAGTCACTTACTTAGAAACTTTTTTAAATCTCCACCTAATAATCTAAATAATATTCAGCGTGTAAAAATTACATGTTCTCTAAAACTATGCTCTTCAGTGTGCTTTGTAATCTAGATCCCTAGATAAATTTTCTCTCTCTCATTAACTTTTAGATTCTTTTATGTGGTTTTATGCTTCTCCAAAT
>JAWLRI010000720.1:3144091-3211808 GCA_034781795.1 Crypturellus tataupa
GAGTCACAGGAAACTGTGCTGCCTGCAGTAAGCTCATACCTGCATTTGAGATGGTCATGAGAGCTAAGGACAATGTTTATCACCTGGACTGTTTTGCATGTCAACTTTGTAATCAGAGGTAAGGCAATTTCTTGGGCTTGGTTCGTAAGCTAAGTGCTCATTTGGCACTGCTGTGTGCACACATTTAAGTACGGAAAGAGGAATTGAGGAGGAAAGAGCTACCTAGCAGAGGAAGCCCGAGAGTGAGACCTGGATTCCTTCCCTGGGACTGAGACAGAACATCCTTTATGACCTTGGCCAAAACACTTAAAACTTTTTGTGCCTCAAATCCCTCATCAATAAAAAAGAATAATGTTACTTTCTGTCCTTCACAAGGCTGTCTGTCAAGTTTAATTAATTAATATTTATAAAGTACTCTGAGATCTTTTGCTGCAGAAGAGCACAGCCGCACATACCATTTGTCACTATTACATTCGTTTTATTTGAATTCTTTGGTTTTATCCATAAATTTATATTAAAATACATGTTGTTTCTTGCTGTTTACAGTTTTAATCACTTAAATTTAAAAGATTTTTTTAGAGACAGAAACAGCCTAACATGCAGTAACCACATTTTGAGGGTGCCTGGCCAAATCCTATCACAGTTTTCACTGAAAGCTCCATTTCCATTTTTAGAATACAATCTGTGAGAGTCACTGGCAGCTTTGCCTTTGACTCCTGCGAGGTAGGAAATGAAAGAACCAACCATTTCCACTCCTTAATGTACCTATTACATTGTTTCAATTATTACATGATCCTATTTAGAGTTTTATAGGGTTCTTCTTTTTTTTTTTCATTTTTGGGTGGGAAGAAACCTGTGATGAGATGTACATTTCTAAGGAAGTAACAGAAACTTTGTAAGCTAATAGTCTAGCACACTGAAGTTAGATAGAGCTCCAAATAAGCTTTGCTAACTCACATTGTCCTACACCATATTATTTTGTAGCACTGTAGTCATTTAAAAATCACATATCCCTAAAGAACCATAAAATGTACAGTTGCTAATAAGTATAGCACACTACAATTACACTCTTTAAAAAAAGAAAAAAAAAAGCCAAACTGACCTTTTCCATTATGTTGCATGGGAAATTAAAATACCAAGCAAGTAATAACCACTGCTTAAAATATGTGATGATGCAAAGTAATTATAGGTTCTAATGCTATTTAAGGTCCTATACCAATTTTGTCTAGAGACAGAGCTCAAAAGCCCTACACCGAGTAAGGCAAGCAGAACCTCCCAGCAGAGACTACTCAAATAGGAACCACGCACACTCCAAGATCTTGTTTCTTAAACCCTTCACATCCCTATTTCTGCAAACCACTCTTCTAGTATCATTATTAAAGTACCTAATATATTTCTGTTGTTCACTTCATTTATTACATGCCATAATGGGGCTGCATATCTTTAGTGTTGGTTATGCACAATTAGCACTTAGTTATTGTCTTGTCACTTCAGCCCTTACAAGACAAACTTCTTTAATGTAAGAAGTCAGCTAATCTTCATCAGTCAAGCAAAGCAGACAATGTTTGTTACCCTTAGTACAAAAGATTTTCATCATAGTTAGTGCTCTTGGATTTGAGGAAATGAACTTTTTTTTCTCTTCACCAAATAACTAAGCTGTTGCGATCATTTTTAATGTTCCTGTTTTGCCATGACGAGTGTGAACTAATTTGCAGTTTCACTTTGCACCTAATAAAACATCGTATTTTACCCTGAGGCCACTGATTCCCACCAGAAAAATTCTATTAGGTACTTCTAAAGTGCAGCATTCCAGGATTATTTAATAATTCTTAGCCTTGCTATTCCTTAGCCTTCGGTTTAGGCTCCTAGTTGATTTTTATCTTGTACATAGCTTGGACAAAAGGTTCCTGAGATATATAGTCTTATGAGAGTCCTGGATCAGGAACAGAGGAATTAATCTACCTGAAATGCAATTTAATTCATCTAGTCAGAACAGTGAGTAATACCAGAAGTTTCAAAGAAATTTAGGAATTGATAAATTATTATATAGTGATGGCTATCAAGGAGCCTAATAAACAAGGCTGCTTGCAGGGTACAATTCCTCCTCACAATTTGGAGATATTAGCACTCTACAGTATTTGTTTTGTTGTTTTTTTTTATAATAAATCCTATTTCATGGATGCTCCAACTTTGTTCTTCCATGGTTCTGGGAAAGTATTCCACTGACTTTCCAACCTGTCATTAATAAATGACTATAAATCTTCTGCTTTTCATTACTTATTTAATAGCAAAAAATAGAAATAGTGGACAACTGACCCCCTGCCACCAATTTTATATAGATGTATATTTACATTTCTGCTATGAAATCTCTTTTCTTTTAAAGGGAATAAGTTAGTCAGTCACCACACCATTAATAATTTTCATTGCCCTTGTCAGGATCCTCTGTTCTTCCTTTACCTGAGATAGGGTAATCAAAACTAAGCAGGAGACAAAACCATCCAGGTGAGGATGAGTTTGTAACAGTTTAATTCTGAATTTTGTTTCGTTATTCCATGGTTCCTCTTGTATGCAAAATAATGCTCCTGAGCTGACTTTTTAGATGTGCTCTTCAGTTTCACTCCAGTCATTATCCCTACTGTGGTGTACTGAAATATTTTTATTTATAAACACATGAACAATATCCACAAATCACTAATGGAACTAGCAGAACTCAACCACCTATTGCAAGATGTGTATGTTTGACCCTCACTTTCTTTTCCCCAATTAAATTTTAAATTCTTTGTGGCATTCTTTCCACTGGGACAAGTGCAACATATTTGGGTTGCTTTGGTAAAGCGTACAATAGTTACTGTCTACTATTTAGATTTTTCCTAACAGAAGATATGCAACATTCATGAGGAGGCTGCATTGTTTCTTCAGTTTGCATTACTTTACACTGTCCAACAGTGGATTTCTCCTGCCGCTCTGCGGCTGCTTGTCTGGAACTTCTTCTGGTGCCTTCTGCCTGCCCAGCTTGCCAATAGTTAGGTCGACTCTCATCACATGGATCTTTGGGGCAGACAGATCGTTATGCTTACTATCATATGACCCTCTCATTTTTGCCCTTTAAACAGTTGATCCAGGTCTGTCGAGAGAGGAGGCTGTCCATTGCTTGTGCTTTTTATGAAAAAAATTAATGATTTTTCTGCTTTTATGCACATTTGGTCTTTGCTTTATTGTTTTTGAGCAGGTACTGCTCAACCTCTGTATCAAGGTTCTGTGTGGATGGTAGTTAGACCACCTTGAATTCGAGGGGACTTTTGTTCAGGCCATAAAGTCCCTCTCTGAACTAACATTTAATGCATCTATCCCTTTTTATTGGCCTCCAGAAGGCTAGATTTTCAAAATTAGAAGAAAACCTGGTTGCCTCTCATGTCTCCTATATTGTATGTGAGAGAGGACTGGAAGGAATCTCTTGAGCTGCTCAGTCTAGTCCCCTGGTGTCAAATGAGCACTGTGTTGTATTTTCTCTTTCATAAAGCTATTCAACTCTAGAAACTAACTACTGCTCCATGCAGACAGTTTTTGCCAAATACTTTCCTTTTGTTCTTGCTACCAGTGTTTAAAACTGTGGGGATTTTGTGAATATTAAGCTCTACTCCTAGTTTAAAGATTGGAGCTTCCCCTTATCTTTCATGTCTCTGCACAGTTTCTCCTTAATTTGAAGAGTTTTTTCCATCTCCTGAATGCCCGCAGAGCTTAGTGACAGTCATCTTAATGGTTTGAATGCTCCCCTCTCTGCTCACTATTAAACTTCTCGGAAGCACTTCACCTCACTTTGGCAGTTCCCTCAATGTAGCTTGACTTCCATAGCAAATTTAAAGCAAAAAATGGAAACCACTGGAAAGATAAACTTGTAAACAGACATTGCCTTTCACACTTTGTCAGGTTGCATGTGTGTGACTAGCAAAATGGAGTGGAAAATCTTGTAAGTAGGCTCAGCTGCATCTTTGCTTGACACTTTTGACTACAGTGATGATCTCAGTCTGCCTTCGGCTTTCCCACTTTCCCAAGTTTCTGTGTCCTTCCTTTCGCTCTCTGTCGGCTATTTTAGCAGCTTGCTCCATCCTTCTGCCATAATTCCTGTCTACATCCTGAAGTCAGCTTGAGGTGTGGTTTAAACCCCCCCGTCTGCTGCCATTGAGGGGTGTTTGTTTAAATCAGTTCTTCTGGGCTCCGTTTCTGCCTTGGCAACAGGCTTTATTTTACTGGGCACTAGATTGAGAGCTGTTACACGGTCGTTCAAATCACTGTCCTCGTCCTCACGTAGCTACAAACGAGTCTTGTGTAGACTGCAGCGTGCCCCCACACTGCGGCTTTGTTCGCTATCCCTCGAGCCGGGGATTTGGTGGAATGTCATGTTAGGGACCTACTGATCTCCAACACTAGCATTAGATGTTTGTGTCTGTGTTCCCTTTATGTTTTTTTAAGACTTCTACTTTCACTGATCGCCTCTAAATTTCAAATAAAAAATAAATAAGTTTTCCATACCGGCTTTTGTAAAAATGATAATTGAAAAGCTCACCAAGTTGAGATTTTTCATCTTAAACCAAGCTGGCTTACCATTTACCTAGGATTCTGTATATTTAATTCATCTTACTGATGGAAATGTAGAAGTCTAGTCACAGCTTAGACTTTCCAGCCTTTTATGATAAATGGACCTTTTGACAGAACCCTAAAATTAGTAAAATACAGGTGTGGACAGATGAACTGTGAAGTGAAAGAGTGGCTTTGTTCTCTCAGTAATGCATGTAGATTAGTATTAATTTGAGTTAGACTGGGAACTCAACTGAAAAAAAAGGAGAGGAAAGGGAGAAAAGCAAGAGAACAATTTACATACGTGATGGAGAGGAAGGGTGGGGATGGGGTAACTCCGTGCTTTCTTCGTACTAAAAGAAGTCGATTAAACGCGTCCGTATTTTGTTTGTGCCTTTCTGTAACAACAAAGCTCTGACATTACCAAAGGAGGCACTTCACACACAGCAATCTTTGTTCACAGCAGTATTTCGCTCAGTTTCTAAGGAAGTCTTCAGTTCTCTGACATCCGTCCTGTACGTCAGAAGTGACAGACAGCAGAAAGATCTCCTTAAATCTCTTCTCTGAACAAAAAAATTAGCTATTTCTTAAAATGGAAGTTTTATACTACACGTGATTAGGCTAGGCACACCTTCCCTTACAAACAAGATGAAAACAGAGGTCATTTTGTAATATAAATGGCCTTCCTTTTGCCATTTTAAAACGTGACAGGAGTTCTAGGATATAGGTTAATTATAATGGCCATTCTGCTAATGTCACAGTCATGTCAAAAGTAGTACTATCAATTTATGGTAGTAAGTCCAATCTGGCATGTTAATGCAGCCTATTGTATATTTTTTCCTGCTCATCTTGCATGCCTATTAAATAAATTAAACTGGGTGCAGGTTTTAGGGAAGAAAAGGCTGAAGACTACCATCTGTCTGCTAGAAAAGTAATAGTCTTGCCTCATTATAGACCCCTAACGCAATCTGAATATGGGAAAGCTTTGCCTTTTCACCAAAGATCAATATTCGTCTCACTGTCCTCCTTAATTCCGTTTGATAATAAGTGCCCAATTGTGACCTGATTTACACCCTGTGTAAATCCACTGAAAAACAGTCTTGCAGGGGCTGGGAGGCGAAGCTTGAATTTCTGTTGGATCTGCTTCTCGTTCGGCCAGCGTGCAAAACCAAAGTGAAGAAGTTGCAAAATTGACCATTTGGGCCTTAGAAAGGGCCAGGTCCGTTTCTGAGGGTGAGATCCAAAGCGTGGCGCCACGTAGGCAGAGTTTGTCGCGCTTCGTCCCCTGGCTGCCCTCTCCCGTGGTGCCCGGCAGCCAGTGTGCTGCGTTTAGCATCTTCTGTCACCCTGCGCTTGCTAGTTTGTCACCTAATGACTGCGTAATTCACACGTTTAATACCCGGGGGCACACGCAAGCCTCGCCTCCTGCCTTCGCCACTTTTCCACAACGTGGAAACAGAGCTTGGACCGTAAGTAGCGCACAAGTAACAGGTTTCCCCCAAGACGCAGATGATCTCCCCGCCGGCGTGCAGCCGTAGCCGCAGATGAGCGCGGCGGGTGTCTTGCCACACGGACAGACGGGCCCCCCGACAGGTTATCATGCAGGCGAGAGTGTCTAGACAGGCCCACGGCAGCCCGTGCCGCCACCAGACGGACGGCTCCACGGTCGGAAGGTAAATGATTTGTGGGACCGTGCGTGCTTACAGCCGCTCGGGCATGGAGCTGTCAAACGTCACGTAGACACGGGCAGAGCACTTCTGGCGCGACATATTAGCATAGCCAAAGCAAAACACGTTGGCACTTTTTACGGGGAAGGGCATCCCGACTCCCTGCTGCAGGTGGTGCGGTTTGATTCAAACCGCGGCGCTTCTCTGACGCCTGCGGAACAAAACCCTTCCGCCAGGGTTTTGCACTGCGCTTTACCAGTGCGTTTTTCCTTTGCAATTTATAGGAATTATCATGCTAAATTCTATCCTGCCTTGGATCGTAAAGGAATATGCAGAAAATAATAGCATTCACGGTTCTGAGTTTGTGCTTTCTGCTGGGCGAGCTGCTCCTTCCCGACCACAGGGACAGGCATCTCTGTGCAGCCACCGTCTCACGCAGTGGCACTGCTGGCCTCGTGTCGCAGGGTCAGTGCCCCTCCATAGCTCTGGTGGAGAGACCGATTTGTGACAGTGGATAATTCCTCTTGGTTCAGTCCGTATCAATCAGTGTGTTCATTTAGTAGAAACCAAGAAAGATTTTTATTTTAATGTCACTTCTTCGGGAAAAGCACTTTCATGTACTAGCACTAGCTCAGACTCCTGCACCTGATCTGGCAAAAACACACCAATTTCAGCCCGTATTGCAGTTGATGAGTGGAGATGCAGAATAGGGGAGCTAGAGAAAGCCCCAAATAACTTGTTTTTTCAAGAGTTCCTCATTTCAACACATTTATGTAGCATGCTTTTGGTTTGTTAGCAGTCTGATATGCCAGGACTGGGGCGGGAGGGGGAGAAGGAACCTGTAAATCCTATAAAGCATTCTTGACCAGAAATAACTTAAAGATTTCAGGATCATTCCATAATCTCTATTTTCAATCATCATCATCAGCAGGCATTAATCCTGCAGAAAAGAAAAAAAAAAAGTCCGCAAATAAACAAACCAATTTTCCTTTAAGAGCAAAGCTAATTCTTTTCAATCCACTTTTTTATTACACTATTTTCCCTCTATCTATTTAGCTAGCATAAGGATAAATTTCCAAAGCTACCCAGTTGGAAAATAAATGGGCTCGCTGTTTGTCTAGCATTCCAATCTTCACAAATGTAAATCAGTCCAACTGCTACTCATTTAAATCTCCAACTTCACAAAACATTAAAGGACTGCTTTCAATACACAATTTAATCTGCGACAATTCGCCAAGATTTCTGCTCGAGCATCATTAGGAATTGACTATCTGATAAAGAGAGACCACTATCAGGGGTCGCCCGGGTCAGCTTGTGCAATTTGCGTAGCTTTACTGGGTCAGCTGCAGCAGACGCCGCTATTTGAAGGTTAAACTGTTACAATTAAATACATATACAGCTATTCCCATAGCCGCCCCGTTGTTAAATCTACCATAAACACCACAAGCATTTGTAGCTGACCCTAATTGTGGCCAAGATGTCATCGTTTGGAAATTATACAAAAAAAAAAAAAACAAAAATCAGGACATTATAATCCGTTACACATTAAACAATGCTTCGTGTAGTGAGAGCCATAATTAGCTGGTAGAAACTGGTTTCATTTATTCACATCAGTGTTGAGGGGTTCATTTAGGTTACTTTCTTTCATTTTAATTGGAATAATGTGAGCAGGGCCTCCCAGTACATTTTATAGCTGGAGAGTTCACTGTAAACAAAGAAGTGTAACCCTGCCAAAGCCATCACTAGGGAAGCTGTTTTTCTCTATCTTGGGCCCTATTCTCTTTTTCCCCAAAATGCCTTAAAGATCCCTGCATTTGTCCAAAGGAAAAGCTCGGGGGAGGAAGTGTCCGGCATGAGGCTGCTAATTTGTACGTGTGCACGCTGCGTAGCTGCTTAAGTTTGCAACCAGACAGTCAGGAGCGAAAACTACTTCAGGTGGTTTTCCTAACGCATCAGAGAAAATCAAGTGAAATAGCTCAGTAGCATTTTGCAGCAATCAGATCATTCTGCAGCACATAATAGGAGAACAAGGTATGTATACTGATATCATCGGAGAGAAAGTGCTTAGCTGCGTAACTGAATTTATAACCTGTTCCTCCAGGAAAAAAGTGTTTTCTCTGCACACCTGCCTATGTGTGTCTGTAGACGTGCAATGTTATATATGTAAAGTTGTGCGTTTACTAGATAAAGAGCATTTTGATTCTCAGAACCACTGGATTAAATCAGTCCTCGTAAAATATTCAGCTGGAATATAGCATGATGATCTTACAAATGTGTTTGTGTGCCATAAATATCATGTATCTCTGATGGGCATTCTACTTTGTTTTCCTTCTGATTTGTGTGAAAGCACTAAATTTACTTTTTGCTCAGCTCTGTAGGCTTGGATATTTATTCTGTTTTATCTCTGTGCTGGTGACCCGATCCAAGACTCCCACGGTCAACGGTGGGCTCTGAATGAAGTCTTTGGCTCGCAGAGCAAAAGCAGTTGCATGCACTGGATTTTATTGAAAGCAGGGAATTAATTCTGAGACCAGAGCAGCTCCTCTGCTCTGTGTGCGTTGTGCTGCAACAGCCTGCAGAGATGTGAGCTCTGTGCCTGGTGCAACAAAATTGTGAATATACTTGTGCTACGGTTCTTAAGTGCAAGCTCATACTGCATTTCACTCTAAAAATGCCTTTCTTTTTTTCCCCTTATTTTTATAATTTCAGATTTTGCGTTGGAGACAAATTTTTCCTGAAGAACAACATGATCCTGTGCCAGACAGACTATGAGGAGGGTTTAATGAAAGAAGGTTATGCACCCCAGGTTCGCTGATCCGATGCCACATCATTAAGAATACAAAGCACTATGTTCTTTTATCTTTTTTGCTCAACATGTATATAAGAAATGACACACGAACCTACTGAATAGCGTAGATATAGGGAGACAGGATGGTTGCGTGAAATAAAAGGCGGACTGCATCAGTATGTAGTGAAAATTGCTCCAGTTCAGAGTTGAATGTTAATTAAAAAGGTACTGTACATACCGCTGGATTCTTTTTTGCTTGCTATTGGGGTTTTTGGTTTGTTTGGTTTTTTTTCTGTTTCTTTTTGTGTCATTTGGCATGAGATGTTTATTTTGGACTACTGTATATAATGTATTGTAATATTTGAAGCACAAATGTAATACAGTTTTATTGTGTTACCATTTGTGTTCCTGTTTGCTTCTTTGTATTGTTGCATTTAGTACAATCAGTGTCTAAAACTTACTGTATATTTATGCTTTCTGTATCTACCAGCTATTTTAAATGAGCTGTATCTTTCTAGTAAAAAGAATTAAAGAGCAAATCCCAACCATTATGCTACACTTAGAGCTTAAGAATACTGTTTACATTAAAACTATTAGAAAACTTCTAAGTCTAGCAGCACCTGCTGCTAATGATGCTATGGTTAAAGGTCTATCAGCACTTCTCTTATAAACCTCTATTTTTCAGGGGTTAAGCATCTGTTGTTTAATTGCATAGATTTTCCTCAAAGAGCACTTTTATTTTACTACAAAATTTTGAAAAACAAATCTTGACTGGGATATATTATAAAAGGTGCAAAAGTTAATGATTTTGGGTGCTGCTTTTGTGCCCCCTGGGCATTCAAAATGCCTGGGTTTGATTTTTAATTTAGCTGGAAATTAGGCCCTAATGCAAGCCAGTGCCTCTGGGTATCTTGTTCTTTATATATATACATATATATACATACATATATATACATGTGTGTGTTACTTACCTGAAAGTGTTTCATTTGAGGGGAGAATGAAGGAGAGAACTTCTGCTTATATACATTTTTTAAAAAAATTGTTAGAACTTGGGAAGTGCTGTTTTCTTTTTCTTCAGTTGGAGCTTAACATTAAAGCTTCCTCAGGCCATGTCCTAAGCAGACTTTGGGGGAAAAAAAAACTGATGAAAGCAGGAGGTACCTCCAAGGATCTCTTTGCATGAAGGAAATGGCCCAAAGATGACACTAGGAGAGTGATTGACCACAAAACACCCACCTCAGTGAACGCTAAAGAGCATTTAAATGCTCGTGTTGATGGTACCTACCACTGAAATTGCAGAAGGTGAGAGCTACCACATTGGACTGTTTAAGCACTCTGATTCCTGTAGTAATATCCTGCAGGTTTGCCCCATTCACACTGGCAATTAGAAGTCCTTCTGGCAAAGGGGGAACCACCACTGACAGCCACTACGGGCAGTCGATCCCTTTGCCATGAGGCTACTGCGCCAGCCGGATGGCCCCCGGTGCCCATACCCCCGGCAGAGCTTACAGGTGTTTGGCAAGAGAAAGCAGGATGAATGAGTAAAAAGTTCCTAAATGCATATTTAATTATTTGTCACTATAATCAATGCAGGAAAACTGCCTGTGTCAAAAACCAACCAACAAATAACCCTACAGACCCACTATGTGCTATGCAGGTCTGAAGATGAGCACTTCATTTTGTTTAGACTAAAAACCCTCGCATCAGCTCGACTGCATTTGAAGTTCCGTGCTGAAGTTCCTTACCTATTCTTTCTGTCCTCCTATACATTTTCACCATGCTTCTCCTGCGGATGGGAAAAGAAACTTTGTGGAGCAGCAGTGAAGCAGTTCCTCTGGTGCGTGGTTTTGAGTATACTGCACAGTGGACTGATTTAGAAATGGATATTTAGCTCTTATGACTTGCTACAGTGTGGTTTTGTATCTGGTCGTGAACTCTTTTAAAAATGAGTGGGGTTCACAAAGCCTAACTTCCCATGAAAATGAGGATGGCCAGAAGAGGAAAAAAAAATCTTATTTTGATTCCAGTTTCAATTTTCTCTTCTCTTTCGGTTAGAAGCTAGAAGGAGCTATTTCAGGTTTCCTCTTGTAGAGTGCAGACCGGATGGAAATCCCTGGTTCAGAGATGGGGCTGGGGAACAGGAAATGCAGAACTACTTTGGTTCTGACTCTGCAGGCTTGGGCAAGTCACTTAACTTCTGTGTGCCTCGGTTGCTCCCATCTGTCAAATGGGGCTAATATATACATTGCTTTGATAAAGCATTTTCAGCTTGTCAGACAACCAACAGCTATGCATGCAAATATTTCTGGTAGCATTAGGACATTCTGGGAGAAGGAGAGCGTTAAAATGTGCGGTAGGGAGACACAGATCTGAAGGAGGAGTGCACCAAAATGCTGTGAGCGTTTTTGCTGGGGATGAAGACGAGTGCTGCTGTTAGTGCTGTAAACTCTATGGCACTTTCTCATTACCACAAAGTGCCACTGCTCAGCTCTATATGGGGTAAATGTTGAAACTGGAGCGGGAAAATAGTGGTTCATTATTATGTATACTGTTACTCATACGTGCATGTGTGCGTTTTGTGATACATACTCAGACTGGGGAAGAGAAAGCTGGGCCTGGTACGGATAAAGAAAAAACAGTCTCATGCTTTGATCCATCTTGGTTGGTGTAAGGATAAAGCAATGGCGCTATGCTTCTTTGAAGTGCTGCAATGTGGTGGCATGGCATTGCTTTGGGCATGTGTAATGCACATACATACCCAAAAGTAGTAGGTACAAGATACAGAATAAACTTAGATTTGGGGTAGGTCAAAAATCAATTACACATTTTCCTGCATTTATATCTACCATATTGCCTGGCTTTTAAAATAGTAACAGAGAGTTAAAATATGCTTAATGGAAACAGTTACAACTCCACCAGAGTAGAATATTCTAACATAATATTAATGAGAGGTTATCTTCTGCTAGGCAGATTTACTGATCTTTTCAGCTGAAGTCTAGACCATTTCTTAGGCTTCTTTTTAGTTATCTACCTTTGGCTTTCTTCTCCATCATCATGTGTTTCAACATGCTCTGCCTGCGTACAGCAGAAGTTTACTCTAGTGGTCATTTTTCAATGTATGCTATGAATCTATGAATTTCACTAGCCAGAACAAGTTCATAAGTCTATTTTTCTTAAGTTGCTGTTTTTTAAGCCACCTAGTGAAGTACAAATTACCAAGCCTTGATTTTCTATTGTAGAAAGATCCTCTACCTTAACCTTAACCTGCTGTGTTTATCTGCCAAAACTGGTGATGAACCAGGCCAGCCCAGGTGCTGCAGAAGCAGTGACCAGTGCTAAAAAGTTGATCTGTTTCAAAATTGCATTTCTGTCTTGCTTATTACAGGTTTTCTGTTTTCTTTTATGCACATCTTCTGCATTCTTCCCAACTCCCAAAAAGGTTCAAATTTAAGCTCACCTAAAATAAGTAAATGCACCCACCACCCCTCAGATGTTCCTAGTTGCTTACATGTGAAATGACTTTAGCCAAACAGTGGAAGAGTGGTCAGCCAGAAGGGAGATCCTGGGCAAAAGAAACAAACAAACAGGGATTGGTAGGGTTCAACCTGCATAAAGTGCTTTAAAGGCTTTTTTCATCATAATATACAGCAGCTTCTTATAATTTTCTCAGCGGTAGGTAGTTTACAGTCATCTGTACCTAGAACAAATCTTGTCAAAAAATGAAGGTCTGTAGTGATTGCTGGGTATAATTTTATACATTTAGCTGATTCTTCTGAAAGCTTCAACTGTGCTACTCTTGTCAGACTAAATTATCAATTTAGCCATTTGTTGTTTAATGAATAAAAACTCCTATGGCATTGGAGATGTTGTGGTTTCAATAAAGCAAAAGCTTTAACAACTCAAAATACAGAAAGCAAAGTGTGTACTGTATATAAGAACAGTGTTTTTATTCTTTTAAATACCACTTTAGATAAAAAAGCCAATTACATATTCACTTAATACCTTTCTCCTTCTTCAACCCAATGATGCAGACCAAACCTGTTTACCGTTCACTTCAGTACTTTGCGAAAGGAAACCAAAATACAGTATGAGCGAGGTAATAGGCCATTAGCACAAACACGCTCCCAGTAAAAGTCTTTTGTGTAGGCACCCTTTCTAGGAGCTGCCAATTGTGGGTGATAGAAGTATTATAAAGGAAGTGATTTTAATACTATTTAAGGCATTAAAAGCTGAAGAATATCTGCTTAAAGCCTTAAAGTAAGGGTTGCATGTATCTAATACCTTTTAAAATGCCCTTCTCCTGATTTATATTCATCCTGAACCTGCTAATAATGAGTATACATAAGCAAATACCATCTTCCACCTATTCAGCATGTCACTGGTATGAGAGCCGCAGAAAATATCTCACGTAATCAGTGTGTTCAGAGAGTTATCTAGCACAAATTACTCATTAACTCAATAGCACATAATAAAAAAGAACATCAATTAATTAATGAGTCACCCTCAGATCACTTTGATTACAACACAGCTCTGTTGAAACAGCAGTTATAAATGGAGCTGCCTCTCTTTATTCATTGTTTGCAATTGGCCCATTATTTTGCAGAGACCAGTGTCATATTTAACACATGCCTGCAGGTAATTGTGTGATTAGTTTCATAAATGAAGATGCGGAGGGAGCGCGCCGTGTCTGGCTTTGCAGCCGAGCCCGGAGATGCGGGAAGCCGCGGCGCTCCTGCAGTCCTGCAATCCGCCTCGCTTGCCAAGCTCTGGGGCGCTCTGGACATCGGCTAAGCTCCCTTGGTAGCCCTCACCCTGCTCTGGTCACTGGGCTTGTATGACTGCTCACAGCCACCCAACTCCTGGGTCTTTCCAAGACAGGTTCCAGCTCTGTCAGTCGTTCAACACAAGCAGCCTCCTCCTCGGTGCTTGGAGGCATCCAAACAACATCCAGCAACATCCAAAGCTCAGTTTTGGTGAGCCATTTGTGGCAGAAATGGGTAGGGGAGCAAGCAAGCAAGTGATTAGGGCTGCCTTTTCTTTTTATTGCCTTTTTTTTTTTCCTCCTTCCTTAGCTTAAAGTTTTTGAGAGCAAAGATTAATAAAAGAGCACAAAGTCACCACCTAAAGTTCCTAAAGTATCTTGGTGAAATGCCATTCCAATAAGCTTATGGTGTAATTATAACAGTTCCCTTAGGTAAGTAAGAAACATCTGTTAGTAACACATAGCAGGTGTTAGCAATTACACATACTGATTTTTTTAAAGTGTTTTTAATTAAAAAGAATTCTGTTTTCTGAAAAGGAAAGCATGGTAAGTCCAAACAAGCTTTTGTTTGTGTGGCTCTAGATCATGTAATATGCAAAACGATAAAGGTAAAATCAACTTAAATTAGCAAGGGTTTGCACATTTGACTCCAGATTACTGCAATCAAAACCAAATTGGGATTCACGGCATTATTGTAAAGCATACAACATTAGTATTCTAAGGCTCATCTAATGTATGAAATCCATACAGTTCAGGTAATCACTAGATTCATCTGAGTGTGTGAATCTGGTTAAGATTGCTGCTATTAACTAAAATATGATAAGTACTGCAAGAAAGGAGCAAATGCAAGAAATTTCGTATACATTTTCTTCACATTCCCTTTGTCCCACTGCTTGGAAACAGTTTCTAGATTACGTTAGGCCAAAATCAAATAACGTTGTCAAATTACTTTGAAAAACTAGCCAAGAGCAATTTACATTTAGCAACGCGTTACACTGTGCCATTGAGAAGTTACAAGAATGAGTCACATTAGAAGAGCAGCCTTTTAGAGGGGTGTTTGTTTCTCTGTCCTGCCACAGTCTCTCCATAGAATCCAAGATGAAATTTAAATCCCAAAATGCTTGATATCCTCATCTCAAACCTTTACTTCCCTTTTATATAAACTATGTGAACAAACTGGCAGGGGAAAAAAGAAGCATGCACCAACATTAGTAAAATCTATGTATCTGTCTCTGTATCCAGATGGGATCAAGGTCGTATTTGTTTGTCATGTATGACTCAGTGGTGCCTTTCATGGAAGTATCACTAAATTCCAATGCAGAGAAGTACCTTTCCTACCCGCAGTTCTACAGCAATGCAAATGAGATTATTTGTCTTTTTGTTCTTCCTAACAGTGTGCTTTTTGCAATGAGACACACATATAAATTAGTGGTATGAAAACCAGCATCAGTAGACTGTTATAGCAAAGAAAAAAATGTTCACATATTTTATTCACATAATTGAATATTTAGGTTTTGAATGCAAGATCAAATTTTTAATATTTGCTACTATCAAAAGCTGGATTTACATTCTAAGTTATGTATAAGTATTTCTAAGCATCTTTATCTCCTGTTCGTAATGTACAGCCTTTCTTTATGCCTCTCTATACTAAGACAACTGCAATTTCCATCAGTTGGATCCAATCAATAGATTATACCAGCTTTTAGGATGAACAGAATAAGTAAAATATTACAGACTTTTTAAGTTTTGACAATTATTTTGTAAGAACTTAAAAATACTTACTACATAATTTTGCAAGACATTCATAACTGTAGCATAATAGCTAGGTCTCCAAAGCTGATGCCACAGTTAACCAAAAATTAAAATGTATCCATAGCTATAAAAGTATTCTGATATTCTTTGTTGAAATGGATTGTTTTAGTATTCATTGTAGAAAATGCCTTTTGGAGGACAGTAGTCTTATGACAATAAGTGCATATTCATTGAAAAGAAAAGATGAAGCAAGGTGGATTGGTTAATAAATGCATAACTAGCTAAGGTCTCAGATCTGGAATGAGAGGTTCACATTTGATCCTGTAGTCTCTCAGTCATCATGTGAGTGATGAAATATCACTTGCCACTAAAGCTGTAGCAATAGGGATGCTTTCTGCTTTAGCATCTCATCCCACTTTATTTTGGATGCATTACATCAGGTCTTTTCGTTCTTTTCACTTCTTATGTGACTCCAAACCACACTGTAAAACAGCAGTTCTTCAACCAGAGGATGACCCAACTGAAGTCAGGGCAGCCTACAGACTGTTGAACTTTGTTGCCGTAAGCAAACTGATGAATTTCCAGCCTATAGCTCTTCATATAAATTATTACTGAGTGCTGGCAGACATGGGCAATTCATTTAATATTAAAGAGTCATATGATGAAAGATAGAAACAGTCTTTGGAAGAGGAAATGGAAGCTGGAACCCTTTCCTCCCAATCGCCTGCACCAAAAATGAAGTTTTTTTATCCTCTTTCTCAGTGGTTATGTGGAGCTCCAATTTCTTATGAGATTGCAAAGTTTCAACAAAAAGGCAAGAGAATTCCCTTCCTCCCCACCTACCGGAACAGCCCACAAGTTGCTGGCCATGAGTGCAGATGTCTGTGTTGCAAGATGGGAGTTTGAACTCTCTCAGACTGAGGGGGCAGTGAACTTATGTCTGTCATATGGAGTATGTGTTGCCTCTATACAGATAGATGATAAAAAAAGATCAAAGGAAAAGGCAGCTTAAAAAATTTTTTCTAAAAAGAAAAAATAATCTCTGCTGAATTTTGCATGGCTAGCTGAAATATCTACCTGGAGGTAAGGTTCCCAGGCTACGAAGCTGAAATGAAACTGAAATGAAGATAGGGATGAAAGCTTGTGAAACAGGCAAGATACAAGTCACACACCTCCTCCCTTCAAAGTCAAGCTTAATAACATCAACTCGTCAAGTGTTGCCTTCATCTTAAGATGATGCCTTCATCTTAACATTGGAGACTGGCACTTGAAAGTTAGTAAACTTATGGCCCCCACTATCAGTTATGTTGCAGCATCTCGAAAGCAGGAGTGTCTTTGTATTACTTCCAGGATATAAAAAAGGACCTAAGCAGAATTTTCTAAATGAACAGAAAGTTGCAAAAAGAAAGTTCCAGACTGTGACATGGAAATAGTGATTATCACAATGTACAATCACAATGTCTAACTTTCAAGTGCTTGGTCCCGGTGTTAAAATGTGTTAAGTTAGCAGGACAGAGCACTGAAAATAGGAAAACGCGTTGAAAACTTTCCATCAGCTCTTTCCAATACCTCTCATTATGACAACAAGGCAAGTGATAAACCAGATCTCCGTAGTATCACCTGCCATCAACTTATTCTGCTGCCTTACAATCTCTGGTCTATGTAAATTTCATCTAATAGACGTTACATATTTAGTATTATCAGGTTATAGAGTCATTAGAGTCATGAGCTAGTGAAGCTTTCCACAGTCTGCAGATCCCTTAAAAAGAAAAGAAAAAAAATTGAAAATTTCTCATTTTCATCCCATATATTTTCTTTCCTTAAATGGGTGTATCTGGTTTTGGGAGTCTGAAGGTCCTCCAGACAGAGCTCTTGTAATTGAGGTCTTACTATACAGCATCATGCTGCTGACATTTACAGGGAAAGCCAAGCAACACAGAACTATCATAAAAAATCAGAGTTGCAGTCACCCTTGTCTTCCCATGTAGTGTTGTAATAGGAAGTTTATAGAGAGGTTGGATTTTTAAGGACAGGCTGAGTATCAATTTGTTCCAAAGTTTTTATTGTGCTAATGAACTGTAACAGCTCTAATCTATTTTTAGATGGTGGCATTTCAAGTCTCTGTGCTCCCTGGTTCAAAATCCATAATGTGGAGATAATACCACTTTTCTATCTCACAGGATTTGCAAGGGCAGTAATTGTGGGATTTTGCAACAGAACCAGCTAAGCATATAAAATGCCTAAACAGGAGAATGGCAATATATACAAACTCTAGCTTAGGAATTTTCTAAAGCACTAATTGCTGAATATTAGACAAGCACTGCCTTACCTTTTTCTTATTACATTTCCAAACCACCCTTTAATAGTCCCCATCAAAGACAGGCACTTGGCTAGATGAGAGCTTTGGTCTAACCTGGGTTAGACCAAATGACCATCTCAGGTTAAATTCTTCCCAAAGGAACTAGAAGGACTAATAATGGGGCAAAAGAATATGAGGAGAGCCAAACAATTAAAATCTAAACAATTCATTTTCACATTTACAACTGTTCTTTTACAAAATGTTTGCCAGTTATTCCTACCCGCTTCTTAAGACATTACTAAGTGGTTGATTACACAAAGCAGAGGCAGATGAGATGAGATCTGAAAGGTATGAAAGGGATAGTGAAAAAGATCCTTGAGGCTAAATTCACAGAAGAAAATGTTGCATCTGCCATTTAAAAGGACAATAACTTAAAACCTACAACTGCTGTGTTTTCTTATGCTCCCTGGAAAAAGCAAAGCCAAACAGAACTGCAGGTGTACGAGCCCTCAGTGTTCTCCATGTCAGACCTACTAAGCTCAAAGAGCATGGGGAAAAACATATTTTGACTCTGTTGGAGCTCATACAGTCACCAGCATAGTAAGTTTTTCTCATTTTCCTGTCCTCTCACCCATTTTTTCTTCCTCAAATGGATTATTTAGTCCTATCCAATATGCAGCATTGCCTATAAAAGCCACTTCTTCTGCTTTCCCGGGGGAAAAAAAAAATCTATTTTTTTCCTCTCTCTTCTCGTAATCCCAAGCTCGGAGATCTGAACTTTCACATTTATTTTTTTCTTTTGTTATTGCTCACAATTAGTTAGCTAATTCACTAGAGGAGATAATCCAAAATTAAGTTAGAGAGATTTGATTTGAGCACATCTCTGATCATACACAAGACTCTCATAAATCAGATCCATTCTCACTAAAATCTAAAGAAGAGCTGTTAGTGACAGCAGCAGAGATAGCATTTTACCTCTGGGAAAAATAACGGATAGCAGGATGCATCCCTCTGCCATTCTATATCAATTGCTTACCAAAGCCCAGGCTAATCTTTTTAGTGAGTCAAAGTATACAGCATGATATAGAAGGTCTCTGAATAACTCAATTGGAAGCCAGCCTAAGCCATGGCAAACTGACTTTCACTCAATACCTCAGCCAAAATTAGAATGTAGATTTTTAGAGCTGAAAACTTACTGTGATAAGTTATCATGCCCCCTGATCTCTCTTAAAGACACTGAAAAATAGTCTTGCTCAAGGCTTCTCTCCTGTGTGTACATATTTCGCTCTCCAATTACACTTCAGTCCATTGGATATTGCTAATCCACACACACCTGTGAACTGCAACATAATCTATTTCTACAGGCAGAAAAGAAACACAGCAAGAACTCACATACAAAAACTGAGCCCAGATTAACACAAAAAAATATGAAATTTGACTTTTAGTAGTTTTAGAGCATCCCATGCCTTAACAAGCAGGTTGGTGGAAGTAAGGACGTTGACAAACAAGCCCTTTCAGATCTTGCTGTAGCAGCTCCAGATTTTTGCTGTCCTAAGCAATCTCCTTTGCCTTTGCCTTGCAGTCTTATACCCCCAGGACACCAAAGGCAGCACATTAACTTAAGCCATCAGTTAGGATGGGTTTATAGCAAAGCACTGTAGGATGAATGAGGCGAAACATGGGCATGTGCTTGCCCGCTGCTGTGGTATCTGGCCTCAGCAGTAGTCTTGGGTGGGGAGAAAAAGGGTTAAATGCACTTCCAAGTCCACTTCAGGGCCTACTTTGTTTACTTCATGCAGATTTTCAGGCAGGGCTTTGACTCTTTCAGCCCTTACAGGCACATACTATGAGGAGTGCTTCCTATGATTTCTTTCAGAAGAATGGAACATATTGGTAGGTAGGTATTCTGGCATAAATTCAGAGATTCACAATCGCCCATTTTTGACCCCTGGATATTCCTACAGACCCTGAACCTACAGTTTGCTCCTCTGCTTCCTTTGATACTTTATCACCTTCCTCTATCCCCCTGCCTGTCTTGGAACAGACAGCCCTAGGAAAGGATAAGTCCACAATTCTGCCAGTATGCAGTCAAAACACTTAGACAATGCCAGCAGCTGTTCAAAATATAAAGGGACAGAAATCATTAGTGCTATAAACTTTTTATTTTAATGGAAGTTAGACTAGCCTCAGGCGTATTTACACCTGCAATTGCTTGCTGTTTCCACTGTTGTGCCCCATAGATCTGCTTGTTCCAGAGGACCCTAAGGCAGTAACCCTCAGAACATATCAAGATCATTCTCTGCTTTGGGCTGACACATTTTCAAATCAGAGATTTAATGGTCATAATTTTCATACTTAAAAACTTAGACTTTGCAGTCGAGTCTTATAATTCCCTGATAGAAAAACAAATCTTGTACAAATTACCTCATCTCCAACTAAATTAACTAAAGTTTTACAATTTTTCTTCAGTTAATATTTCTATTTTATACTATAGGGTTGAATTCCTACTAATAAAATTTATTACTAGTCTATACTAGTAGTAGGGGAATTTGCATATGCAGAGTACTCACACAAAACTGGGCCTTCTTTGTGTTAAGGCACCCTGAAGAAAAGTTTAAGGCACAAAGAGAAAGAAAAATGAATATGAAGGAAAGGTGGGAGAGGAATCATCATTGAAGAGGGAAAATAGTTTCTTCAAGATCATATAAGTCAATATCCATAGAAATCTAACTCTCAAAAATCTCATTTCACAGGCTGTCCCTGATCTTGCATCTATCACTTAAGAAAAATTCTCCAATCCTGGGATCAT
Organism: Crypturellus tataupa; assembly: GCA_034781795.1. Classification (NCBI taxonomy): domain Eukaryota; kingdom Metazoa; phylum Chordata; class Aves; order Tinamiformes; family Tinamidae; genus Crypturellus; species Crypturellus tataupa. Next base: position 3,164,744 of record JAWLRI010000720.1, read on the forward strand.
TTACAATAATTATTTTCATAGCAAATCTTCAGTCCACTAGTGAAACAGCTTCTACTCTCCCTTCTGTCAAAAATTCATGTCATACAAAAGGTCCTGATGCTGTTTTATCCCCACCTCAAAGGAATCTGTTGTAGAGATGTTTCAACCTTGAAATCTCCCTTCCACTCTTTATTTTTTCCATCTCTGCCTCACTATCATATATGAGACCTCACCTCTTGGTCAGAATTGTTCCAGCTGAAGAGGATGGCCCTCCCCCTCTGGAGCCAGTTAAGAGCTTTTTTAAATGGAACATCTTGTAGTAGATCTTTTTAGCAATGCCTCTGCATTATTGATTTGGGATTTTGTATGTTACACTATAGAAAGTTTTCTTTTTTTAAATGCCAAAAAGATCATGTTTTTAGATTGTTTTTCCTTTGCTAGAGGGGCTGAGTGCATTTTCACCTCTTGACTTCCCCATGTTACAATCTGTTACGTTGTTATTGAAGGCTCAAAAGACATTGCCATTTACATTTCCTTAATTAAACTTAAACTTTTTGTCAAGTCAGAGAAAGAAAAGTTTCCGAGGAGTTTTAAAGACAGCAGGTCACGCAGCAAAGGTCTTAAACAGGGATCATTACATTGGTATTAGATTATTACATTGGACAGTAGACCATCTGAAGAGATATGTCCTCTAGGAATGTAAGTAATGGCCTAGTACCAGCAAACAATTTCTACAGACCTGGGGAGCAGTATCTTGCTGCAGAATGAAAAATCCTGCAGAAACAACTCTGCCCTTTATACGTATCTTCAAATAAGATTATATTTGAATGTGCTTGATTAATAGATAACACTTTTATGAAACTTGTACATCTTTCTTTTTCAGAGAGACCAGACACAGCATCCGAGAGGATATGAACATCAGAATTTGCTTTATAATCTAATAACCAACTCTTATTGTGGCTATCATCAAAATGTTAATTTAGGCCACCAAGCAGCAAGGTATATAAAATCATAATTGAGTTTAATATGTGAGTAGCATCATAGAATCATTATGGTTGGAAAAGACCTTCAAGATCATCAAGTCCAACCATAAACCCATCACCCTAAGTGCCTCATACACATGTTTCTTGAGAGTAGTAACATTAACTAGAGTTTTACAAATTTGATAACAAAAAAATTTATGGATAAATTGATATGACTGACACAAACTGGAATCAACAGAGCTGCCATATTTGATTAGCTCTCCCACCTAGCTCCTAGCTCCCCCTTACTAGCTCCTATTGGCTCTTTTACAGCAATGTTTCTCATGCTGTAGGTCACAAGGAGTCCAAAGAAAGTCATGAAGTTTGGCAGATTTTTAAAGTAACTCTCAAAGTGAACTCTGGAAAGAAATAAAAGATAGAACTTAAGGAAAAAAATACCTGAGTTGTTGCTACAGTAGGTCAGTCCTCAGGGGTGGTGGAACAAAAAATCATTGTAATTACCATGCTACATAATGGTAGTTGTTACCATGCCACATATTGGTAGTTGTAAGAGATAGCTAACTATCTCTAATCAGGACCCGGCTCAGGTCCCTCAGGGTAAGGGATAAAGCACCTGCAGCCAGCAATTACAGCTGCTTTCCTGGCACTGCAGTGGAGGAGCTGAGGTGCTGCTGGCATAAAGAAGCCAGGAGAGATGTGCAAGTGGACTGGCCAGAAGACATCTGTCTTGCCAAACTTCTGTGCGCGCCCCTGAAACTATAAGAAAAGAGTAGGGAGTCAAAAGGGAGATGTTATGATGTTCCTCGTTTTAGGTTTCTAGATGCCTCAAAGACTGGCTAATATTGTGGTATTTTCATATCTTCATGTTTTAAGCCTTGATATGCTTATTTCCGTATAAAATGTTCTGTTTAAAAAAAAAGATGTTGATGAAGTCTTGCCCTAAAAGACCTCATCCCCTATACAATGTTTTATACTTGTGTATTTTATTCATAGTCCTTTTATAAGGGGCATAAATATATACTTATATTAATGCATATAAATATGTTAGTATTTATATTAAAAGATGCTGTGAAAATTAACTATTTTATAATAAGAATGTTTCAATTATATTTAATACTGGATTTATGAAATTTTAAAGAAATCAAATTTCCATCAATAAAATTTACATTTTTTTTTTCCATTGCAATTACATTATCATTGCCTGGAAAATGCCATGCCTCTGTCAACCATTGCTCTTAAATTTTCAAGTGTCCTGACATGAGGAAATATTGAAGTATATTTACATCTTTTCCCATACCAGTTGGCTGAAATATTTTCAACTCAAAATTTGGGCAACATGAGCTGAATTCTTTACCTTTGAATGGACACCCAAATGGAAAGATTTTTTTTACCCAAAGATGGGAACTTTTGGAAGAAATGTGCCTTAAAATGTCCAGGAGGAAACAGCAAGCATAAACAAGACAGAAGACATTCTTGTAGAGTACACGAATCCATCAGGAATGTGTGACATGTGTGTATATATACTCACAGACAGGTGTGTATGTACATCCTGTCTGTATACATTTATGTTTCTTTGTATGTATTGTATAACTGTAGTCCCCATCAGTTTAATTTGTCCATGATCTAACCTATTCCCTCTCCCTGGCTCTCCAGGAGCTTGGGATGTGCTGAATCTGTGGAGGACACCAGGGCTGTGGCTGCCACTGGTAGCAGATCAGCTCGCAGTTCTAGATAGTGTCTACGCTACAAAGGACAGTCACTCCAAAAGACCGGGAATTAAGTATTGCACCCTTTGCTGGGTAAGTTGGGAGAACTGCCATATCCCAGCCCTTGGAATGAGTCTGTCCCACGGGGCTTCCTAGAGTGCTCTCAGTGAGATGGACACTCTGTGCACGTGTGGAAGGAATGAGAAGACTGATCGTGTTGAACTTCCAAGCAGATGGAAGAGACTCCTTATATTGTCTCCCAAACCACCAAACAGCAGACGAGCTAACCTTGGCTGGCCCTAAGAACAGCAATATAAAATGAAAGGAATTGGATTATTATAAATGGCCTATTCAAAGTCACTGTGATATATATAATGGTTTAGCATCTTTCCATGAAAAGACTTTTTTTTTATTGCATCTGACCTCCTTTTGCTGGTCACCATAGTATTGGAATATTTATAATTACACACAGATCTGTTGAGTCAGTACAAATTTATAATTGCAAAGATATTTTGTAGATTGTTCAGATTTGGGCCAAGGTTAGAAGATTCTGTGAAATGTAAAGCATTTATGTGTTACCTTTTAGTGAAGGTTAAATAAGATCAAATTTCTTTTGTGTAAAAGCATTTTGTTTATGATTAGCAATATAATTGGCAAAGTGTCAACCTAGCTTTTAAAATAGAAACATGAAAAAAAAAAAATTCACTGAGAAATCAGCTTTAAAGGCAAGTCCAGAGAGCTGTTGTTATGAGCTACTCCAAAAGCTAAACTCATAGATCACAACTTACTGAGGAAGGGAACAAAAAATGAACCAGCTTGAGCAACGGAGGGGTTAATTATTAGACCTGAGTTAAAGGTGTCCTCACAAGTAGGCACTTCATCAAGCAATGGAGTCAGGAAACAAGGGAGAATAGATGAAGGTGCTAGGGATAATAATGATGGCAAGTAATGATTTCCCTCGAGATGATCTGATCTATGGCCACAAGCAAAGAAAAAAGGCTAGAAAGTACTATAACATTACCTTGGAGTACTTAACAGACTCGAAAGCAGTAACCTGGTGTCAAAAAAAGGCCCATCACCCTGCTCATTTTAGGTAAAAGAGTTATGCCAAAGTACAAGAGGGGAATGCAAAATTCACATCTGAAATTAAACAGCTGAAAGGTATGATTTAACAATGCTCGAAACTCAATAAGCCAAAGATAAACAGCAAATTAGATGACTCAATGTCAGGAGGAAAAAACATCTTCCATCGATCCCATCGTCAAAAATTAATCTGCCTGAGAATGCCCTCTGCTCCAATCCCAGAACTGATGAAGAGTGGAGGAATAGAGTAAAACCTATGTACTAGTGCTTCACCTTCAGGCTAGACCCTGATTACAATCTCCTGTGAGACATTTCAGCGTGAAGCGCCTCTCATGTTGGGACTGCAAAATTAAATTGCGATCAATACTTTACAAAAATAATTGGGGAAAAATGTTCAGAAGTCGGAGCTGTGCTGTGTGGCCAACAAACATATGAAAGTTTTTTTTTTTTTCCTTGTTTTTTTTTCCTTCCCTTCCTCCTCACCTTATCTTTCTGGGGGTTATTCTTCAGGATAGATTAGTTCAAAGGTGTCTCTTGATAATAGTGTTCTTAGAACAGTTTCACTCACCTTGTTAGGGAATTTTAGAAGGAGTAAAGTATTTACAGTGTAGTAACTGCATTATATTAATGCTATATTTTGAGTCTCTCCCTTGTCTTTTATTTCTTCACTGTTGATTCAGTCTAAATTTATATGTATGTATATGTGTATATATATACATACACATATTTTAGATTCTACTTAATTTTTGTGGCAAATATCTTCTTGTTTTTAACAGAGAGTGTTAAAAAGAATTAAATCCATGCCAGGTAAGAATAGCAAAATACTGAATGCACCTAGTGTTAGTGTAGTTAAACCCTTCTGCAGATGTTAACACTTTCATAAATCTAAATGTCAAGATCCAGAGTTAAATTCAGAGAAACATATGCATAAATTATTAAACTATCCAAGCCTTCAGCTGTTCCTGCTATAGATGCCCCTATTTTTGCTGGTTTGAAGCAGTCATAGTGATCATATCTTTGGTCATAGCAATTCTTAAAATCCACAAACACACTAACTAGAGAAAACAGTTATTTTTAATTTCTAACTCTCACAATTGATAGAAAAGGAGAGAACGTATGGGCAGAATGAGATGTTGCTCAAATTCTTTTAAGATTCGATGTGTATACACAGTTGGCAGCAGATATGCTAGAGCTTATTGGCAGGGTTTATGAGTGTATTTAGGATAAGCCAAACAATTTCAGTGTTAAGGTGTAGTACAGCTGCAATCAAAAATGTATCAAAGAAGGAAGTGCTTATAATATGTTTCAATAATATTAGTGTACACCAGAACATGTCTCAAAGAAAGAGAGATATCAAACAGGGGAAGGGAGGGAAAGAAGGAAACAAGAAAGAAGGAAAGAGAAGGGAAAAAAGGAAAATGGGGGGTGGACAGAAGGGAACGAAAGGAAAGGAATGGAATGGAAGGAAAAAGGGAAGAGAAGGAAAGGGAAGGGATGGGAAGAGGAAGAGAAAGAAGTCAGCAAGTCTCATTAATTTGTGTTGGTGAAGGGAGAACAGCCTGGGACGGATGCTCGGGAAATATTTTGAAGTAGTCATCAGCCACTTGTGTATTCTTGGCAGTGAGAACTCCTTTAAAAATGAAAGTTAAATCCATTTGATTTTTTTTTAATGCATAGTACAATGAAACAAAATAGCTCAATGTAAATAATATCCGTACATAATAATCACAAAGACTGCATTTTTCAAGTCATAAAACACAGCAGGAGGTGTGGTTATCTTTAAGGAGGGGGGAGAAGGGGAATCAATCCTGGGGGATTTTGTGAATCATAGCCAGATGCCTATAATCCCCCAGAGGTGTGATTATCTCATGACAACCACTTTCATTGGAGTTGTCTTATTGCAACCACCAAAAAAAAAAAAAAAACCTTGTAAGGGAGAGGGCAAATTTCCTGCAGGGGAGGTAGGAAGAGGGAAAGCAGAAAAACAGGCAGATCTAGATGCTGAAGCATCTTTTTAGCCCAACATTTTATACTATCATCTTATTTCTCTCTTTTTGATCTTTGACTAATTCGACTAAAACAGACAAAATTTCCCTTAAATCTAGCTGGACTTTTTTGTTGTTGTTGTTGTTTCTAAAAGGGTTCTGATTCTCAGGCAATTTTCTGTGTCAGACTAACTGGCACTTACCAGCTCCTCTAGCAGAGATCACACCTAAAATAAAGTTTGGTGGTTTTAGTCCCCTGTGGACAAAGCTCAGCAATAGAGCTCAGCAATTATTTCATATAAATATATGAAGCATACAAATATGACTACTTGCCATTTTTGTTGAAAACTCAGAATACATCAGAAGGCTTGAAAATCTTTTGAGTCAATCTGGACTTGATTTTACGGAGAACTGTATTGAATTTTCTGCTTTAGTAATATACCACTATGAGACATAAAAAGTCCTTAATAATTCTGAGCTTTCCATAGCCAAGGAACATTGGATTCCCAGAATTTGGATATGGTTCTGTTTGAAAGAAAATAGTTATTTATCGTCAGCATTATTCCTTTCTCTTTGTCGAGTCTGGATGTATATTGTATTATAAATTGAAATGCAGATGCCTGTAGACATCAAACCAAATGTACGGCCTTTCTTCTGATCTCATTACAGCTCAACTTAGTGCAGTATTGGATATCCCAAGATTTTGCAAAGCGGTTCCCTAGAGAAGTAGGAAGAATGTGGGTATGTGCTAATTCTGCAACAGAACGGCTAAACAGCACACGAGACAACCATTCTGCTGATTTAATAGGATCGGAGAAATCTCCAATACTCAGCAACCCTCCAGAAGCCATTCTGCTGTAAGTATTCATCTGACGTAGGAATAAGACTGAGAGTAAAGAACAAGACTGAGAGCTGAGCTTCCTGCCACCCGGTGAGGTCTCTTTCCAAAGTTCTGCAAGCGGCCTTCCACACAAAGGCAAAAAGCTTTGCAGACATCTGAGACTAGTTTTTTTTTTTGCTCTGCCCTAAGAAAAAACTTTTTTGAAGTCTAAGGAGACAAGACCATTTGGCATCATCTTCCATAACCTAATTATTTAATGGATATTTTACAGCAGTACATAGAGGCCCTAAATGCTATCAGAGCTTCTCTGTGGTAGGCTAGCTATACATACTAAGAGAAAATCACTGCCCCCAGGAAGCTTATAAACTAAATAAATAGCACAATGAGATAAAAATCTGAAAGTCACGAAATGAGTTTGTTGCAAAACCAGCCTCCTTCCCCTCAGCTGTGTTCCTCTGAAAAACAAGTTGCTGCTTGAATTCTACATGCCAAGCAAAACTTGGGCAGGGATTGACACAGAGGAAAAAATAAGGTATATCATCTCCTCTAGTCCTTTTCAACCACAGCTCTTAAAGTGTACTACAGAGATAGATAATCATCTTCATTTCACAGAAAAGATTGCTTAGGCAGAGGAAATGATCTATAGCTCCACAGGAGAGCTGGAGAGCATAATGTGGTTGAAGTCCTCTGAACTTGGATAGTCATGGTTGTCCTTGCCTTGCAAGGTGTCATAGCAATAAAACGGTTTAGCTATGATAACTCCTCTAATATTTTCAGTTGTCATGAGGTACAACCTAGGAATAAGAAGGAAGGAGTCGAGAAGAGAGTCCTTTTAACACATCCTGCACTCTAGGTCCATGGTTTTCCCAATTCCAGTATAAATTAGTACACCTCAGAAAAGCTTCTCTAATTTACTGTGTCTTTGAACGACTTCTGATCAGCCTGAACAGCGGAGTGCTCTGCCTCCTCCCTCCATCCCAATCAAGGGAATAGTGTAGGGTCACTGCGCCAAACATCTGCTGCATCCTTCTTGCTAGGTGTATTCCACATGGGGTGATCAATCTAACCGTGTGGCTCCTTTCCAGCAGCTGAGCCAGCACAAAGAGCCCAAAATTGAGTACCGTGTCTCTCATTGTGACCAACTTCTCTTCAAAGGGACACAACAAACTTCCCTGTTTTCTCTGTTACACAGGAGCCTGGTCTTGACCGCCTGGCACAGCCTCTATTTTTTAGTTCACTATATTCCCTTCATATTAACACTGTGGGAGACAGAAGCAGTATTGGGCATTTTATTTATTATAATAGGGACAAATTGGAAAAAAAAAATTCCTACATTTTTTGCTTAGAATACCCAATATAATTGCATACGGATCACCTACCACTTTTTTTTTTCTTTTTTTTTTTTTTTTTAAGAAACCACTGCCCTATACACATTAATACCAAGCAAAGTACAGTTATCAAAACGGATATGTGACCTCTTGGTTTATTTTCTTTCCAGTCTGTCTTCCTAGTAAAGAATTTTCAATTGCTGCACAAGGCAAGACAAGAAAAAGAAAAGGAGAAATAAAAAAAATCAGAAAATAATAGCAGCATCACACCATATTCTCTCCTCAAATTTAGCTTTAAGTAAGTCACACATCAGCCATTAACTCTTTTGACCTACTGCTCTTTGAAAGATAGGTTCCACTTTAGGTTTCAACCTAAGACTTCAGTGTCTTCATCACTGACATAATCTTAGCAGTTTTCTGTATTTCTAAAAAGAAAAAAATACACGTTAGAAAATATATATATGTATATATATAAACATTTTAAAGGTAAGGCAAGTGATCATAAAATTAGCTCCTGAAACTCCCAGATGTGAAATAACACTTTGTGGTAGAAGTAGCAGTAATAATTTGAAATATTTAAATTACATGTATACACAGAAGACATCACCATATCATGTGCTTAAAGTGCTGGGTTCAACTGCTAATTGAAGTATGGATGAAAAATCCAAACAAAAGCCAATTTTGATGAAAAATTTGAATCAGTTTGTCAAAAAGATTTCAAAATGTTGATGTGAAGCCTTCTATATTGTTATGAATATACAGAAAATGTGAATATAAAAACATAATTCATCTGTTCAGACTCTGATTTAGTTCTGTTTGCTCCAAGATGCAACAAATTTCTGATTATTCCCACACTCTTCTCTTTTTTTCCCACTGACAAAAAATGTTATCTACTTTTTAACCGAAAAGACTTGCTCGGTCCTGCCTCCATGAATTATGATAAGAAAGTAATCTGGTAAAGGTACTAGAAGAGTATCACTTATCTGATATGAAGGCTTCTAAAGTCAAGTAAGACATAACTGTATTGCAGTCACTACCCATATTGCAATCACAGAGGACGGTTGAGTTTGGTCACCCTCCAAGATCAGTGCGACAGATAAGAAGCTTTTTTTCCCCAAAGAGGGAGGCTGGTGCGGATGTTGCCTGCAGGAGTGGTGGTGCCATCAGCCATCTCCTGCTGAGCTGGAGACTCTGCCCATTTGCGGGGGGTGACTCTACTATACTTGAGCTGGTAGGTGACTCCAAAGGGGCCAAACACTCCAAAAATGTTTCACAAGACCAAGCTTCCTATGGCACTCCTTCTACACAGAACTACTTAAAGAAGGATTTACCATCCTTTGGGGTATTTTGCTCCTCTGGAATATATTTTCTCAGAAGGTAGGACAGAATATCTAAATGCCTACACTTTTCACAGAGAAAATGGCCTCACAGATTATTTAAGTTTATTTTAGAATTGAAAGAGTTTTTCTGTAGCAAAAGGAAATGTGGTTAACATTTCTTCTTCGCCCCCCCCCCCCCCCAAAAAAAAAAAAAAGAAATTATTTCAAAGGAAAAATATGCTGTACTTTTCAAACGGTCCTAATGGTATGTGTACACCTTTCAGTACTTCTCTTTTGCCTTTCTACCAACAAAACAGGAAAAGTGGAGCCCAGACCTTAAAGCTGTGACGGTGGGTGGCCTATTTGTGAAAATGCATGATCCCCTTAATACATCAGAAGGATATGAGATACATACACTAAGCAACATAGAACTACATATCTACTGAAAAAAAATAGGAGATGGTAAGTAAAACCAATCAATAGGGAATGGATCAGTGCATTCATGCAGCTATTCCTGCCCATTCAGTGACTACCATACACCATTTCCACCAAATGAGGGACAGCTTCCACAGGACAACTACTGCGATCAAGCCTATAAATGACTGTATCTTCAAGATATCCTTCTATTAGAAAAAGAATGATTGCATTAATTTTCATATAATCTAAATACAGAGCACTTGATTTATCAGCTTTTAAGTTCTTTCATGTATTTTTTTTCTCAGTGAATATGTATACATAGTTTTCACACAGAATACAGGATATATGGGACAGTAAGTATGCTTCAGCATATGGTGAAACCATATGGTTGACTGCTTCTCTGTCTATATTACTTTATTTATTTTAAATTATGTGATTCACATTATTAGTTGAGACTTCTTTAATTTACATGGCCATAACTGTGATATACAATAATTCTTGATAATTTTTTAAAAAATAGTTTTTACAATTATTTTAATGTGGGTAGGATAAAGTACAAAACAGGAAAGAAAATACACTGATTTTTTCCAACTGATATAAATGAACAAAGCAACAGCAGTACTTCAGATCAAAGAACTACAATTGCTATCATGCAGAAGACTTTGATTTGTCATGCAGATTCTGAATCTGGATCCCTCTTAATATCTTCCTGCAAGATGCTGCAGGAGGAAAGGACCAGGAAGCAATGAACATGCAGGTTTGGAAATCTTGGCTCCTTAGTGCCTTATCCAGTGAGCTGCTAAGGAGCTAAAAAGTCCAGAAACCCAGAGCATATGCTGATGAGGAACCTGGAAAGGCAGACAGGAGAACAAGGTAAAATGGTAATTCTAAGGGCATTGACATATTTCTATGTAATTGGTTTGTTTTGATCTAAGACATTTCTATGGCAGGTTTTGAGAACACTGGAACAGCAAAATTTTTTTCCCAGTGAATCAAGCTATGTAAAGTACAATTAGAGCTGCACTCTCAATAAAAACGAACAGTCAACATTGGAGAGAATTACAAAAAAGATTTTGTTATTATTCACTGTAATGTTATTTTATATTATATTTATATTAATGTTGCCAGATCATCATTCAGTTTTCAACACACTTGTGACAATCAACTCAAAATATTCTTTATCTTCAATCTGTTCTTCATTGTTTCTCTCTAAAAGGTCATGGGCTTAATTCAAGCTGGAAATCTCACAGCATTTTTGACCAGGGTTGAGATATCCCACCTCTTTTGCAGAAGACAGGCTATAGTTCTCACTTGGAATGTACCCGAGGTGATCAGATACTTGGTCTCAAATCTGTTCACACACACTTCAACAAGGGTTTTCAACGTGAGCATAAATAAAGCACTCTTGTTTTTTGGCAGATCTTTTTCTTACCAGCAGTATATGAATCATAGCACTTCCCCACCTCTGAGCAGGAACTGTGGGGTGTACCAAGACCACGGCCGTTGAAGTAGCTCAGTCACGAGTAAGACTTTGATCTCCAAAGTTATCAATCCAGCATTTCAAAGCACTAAATTCACATTAAGAGATTTATTATTTTCAAGAAACAGTTCACTTTTTAAATGGAAGTTTTATCACTAATTCTTTAAACAGTTTGTAAAATCCCACATACAAGTTTCAAGACTTGATCTCATTATCTTTCTTTTAATGTAAGCTCTCTGTTTTGATGCAACATGAAGTTTGACCAAGGGGCATTACATCTATGCTTGCAGCAAGTCTGTGGATGTTGATATGCTAGGCAGGAGGCAAGCGATTTTTTCTGGAGACATAGCTCACTTTCTCTAAGGGAAAATATGAAATAAAGAAGTTAAGAATGACCTTGCACTAATAAGCTTCTGCCTCGAAACTATGATTAAACCTGGTAGCGTCAGGGTTGGTTTATGAGTAATATCAGCTAAGGCACTAATGAATGTATCCCATTAAAAAAAGGTATAACTTAGAGACTTGTCTGCACTGGGAAATTTAGTCACTAGTGTAGCTACATTAATGTGATCTGAAATACAAACAGAAAGGTATATTTAGTATTTCAGCTGATTCCTGTTTCTAACAAAATTAATCAACCAGAGGCCTTGGCTATTAACCCTGCATACTTTACCAGGAGTGAAATCTGGACGTGGAGTCTGTACTTTGGGCCTAGTTGTACTTCCAAGACTCCATTGCACAAAGGTTTCTCAGCACTAACGTAATTGCAACACTCCTCCAAAGTACAGCAACCACGACTTGAATTGGTACATCCTGCACAATACTAATATACTCCTTCAAAATGTTTTTGTTATATTTAAGAATACCATAGAGCAGAATTAGTCTAAAATGTGTGCACTATCCTGCAAGAGAACTTAATTCCTTCATTCAGATTATTCTGAACAGAAATTTTCCCCATTTTAGATGGGGGAAATGCCGTAGAAAAAGAAAGGCTTGGCCACCCCTGGTAACGATCTGCACACACACAGAGATCTGTTGTGCATGCAGAGCAGGTGTGATGGGTCCAGGCCACGTCAGGGTTACTGTGCAACGTGGAGATCAGCTGCTGTGCACGTGTACAGCAGCTCCGACACATCCAGCATCAAAGCGACTACCTCTAAACTGAGAAATTCTGCCAGCTTGTGGGCAGCCAGCAAGACAATAGTAGAATCAGCCAGGCTGCATGTGAACTACTTGAGTATATAGAAACATCCTCACAAGATAGAATAGTGCTGGTTAAGCATGGTTCCTTTGAGACCGAGTGGCACCCTTCTGGAATTGTAATACTTCAGCTGCTCAATTACTTTTTCAGTACGTGGTTGAGAAAAAAAAAAACACATATATATATATATATATATATATACACCTACTCTCAGGTGTCCAGCAGATTAGCAGTATTTTATCTAGGAAACTGCCACCTTTTGTGAAATTACCACACAAGAATCTAAAAGAAAAAAAAATACTAACAATAAAGTAGTGGTGGGCTGTGACATAATTTAGGTCATATATTTTCTAATCTAATTGTTCTCCATTGAAACTACTTTAAAATATTGTTATAACCAGCAAATTTATTTTCCAGTTGCTATTAAAAATTGAACACCATGAAAGAGAATTACCAACTGGTTCTTTCCCATCCCTTGTGTTTTTAACCATAAATACATTCAAACTATGTTTGGTGAAATGGGAAAAGAAAGCAAGGTTGCCAGAATAAAAAGTGCATTAAACTGTTTTTTTCCTTAAAAAAAAAAAAAATCATTTTCCATATAGCAGAACTCATAATTCCATTCATCAGGGAGAAATTGATCTTATCTACCCTTTGCTGCAAAAATTAAATCCATTTCTAAAGTGACTTGAGACACAACATAGCAGGAAGGTATTTATTAGAAAAAGTTAAATGAAAAGCTAAGCAGAGTTTTCTGTATAATCCTGACTCTTACCAACGATTTGGGCAGAACTTCTCACTGAAATGAAAGGATCTGCAGTTCCTGAGCTTTTCAACTTTCAGTTCCACTATCTGAAAAAAAATTGACAAGGTAGAAGAGTATCTACAAGGAAGGAAGATCAAATTTATTTTCTGAAACAAGGGCTCTTTTTGCTAGTGGCCATAAAAGATAAAGCAAAGCTTCAACAAAATATCAAAAACAAAAGACATAAACAGCTCTATATTCCAGGTCAATCTTATAAACTGAAAGCAATTATTTTCCTACAACCATGTAAAACAAACTCAGGAATGTGGGTTTTCTTGTTCACATTTGTTTTGCAGACACTTCCTCTTCTACTTGCACAAAGACTAAATTTCAACTGCTCTGTTTTTACTTAGTCCGCCACAAAGTATGCCTTACAGCTCTATTTCAACAAATCAGGGCAGAAATTATCAAATAAAGATATTGGTCAACACTTTATAAACCAAATAAATACTCTCTCACGGTCACTAGGAAACGTGTCTTTGTACTGAGGGCTTACTCATTTACCATTATTATGGAATACTTATTAACACACTTAATTAGCCTCTCTGGGGCACTGAGCTAAAGGGATCCACACTTCAGAGCACAGGCAGAATACTGTTTTGTTTGTTTGTTTGTTTTGTCATTATCTTCCCTTCGTTTTGCTCTGCTCTGCTGGTGGTTCGCTAAGATTTCATCAGTGGAACCACAGTGGCTAAAGGCAGAGCAAAACATTAGCTAATTCCAAAGCGGAGCCTCCAGATTTCCAAAAGGAAATCAAATGCCTCTGAGCTAGAACGGTTTCAGCTGCTGTGAGCTCCTGGCGGGCTGCTGCAGAGACTCCGCTATCTCTTCGCACAACTTGGCTTTCACAAACAGACCTAAGATCTGGGAGAAAAGGAATAACTTTCACTTAGCCCCTTACGAGCTACCTGCTCAGAAACCCAATCCATATAACCTGGAGGAGAAAACCACAAGGAGAAAAGTCAACACTTGCTGCCAATTGTCAGATGAAAAGCTGTATGCAGACCAGGAACGGAGCAGTCATGATGAAGACCTAGCCTTTTTCCAGGCTGCTTCCATTTATATTTACTTACATGCAGGGTAGTGCTCTAACCTCTCAGCTTGAGAAGGCCTTCTTTCCAGATAGTTAGGGAGATTAGTGCAGTTGTAAATACTCTCTCCCCTTGACTACACCAGACTTCTGGCCCTTTATGGCCCTCATTTTGTCCCTTAATAATTAATATTTCCACATGCTACAGCCACAAGAATGAGAGCGCTGTCTTGCAATCCGATGTGCTTATGCTTTGAGAGCATGATACAACAAGTGACTGCTGTAGAAAACCCTGATGAAGTAAGCATATAAGATGGTTTCAGGAGCGTTGGGAGAATGCTGAAAGACTAGGGTGAAGGGAGCAAGATGTGGTGCAGTTCACACTCCCTTCTGACTCAGTCCTAAGCTAATGTAACCACCAATCCTTTCGTAGATTTTATCTGGAGTGAGACCTAGTTGATCCAAACAGGATCCCAGGAGCAATCTAATATAAATGCCATGTAGACAATCAGGGGAACAAAATTAAGAGAGAAACAAGTAGTTATTCAATTTGACAGCATAAACAGTCTCTTCTGCTGTGATCAAGACCTTAATAGTGGCTAGCTACTAATACAATATTCTGCTAGTATGCTACGATAAAGAGAAATTACATGTCTCCTCCTTCCTAGTCCCTTTTACTGTATCTGCACATGGCCACAGATTACAGCCTCGATTTCTGGCATCCTTCAGGATATTTCAGGACTCCCGTTTTTGTGAGGGTTTGTACCTGAATATCTGAATATCTCTAAGAAGATGTATATAGGGCAGGCGTGTGTACATTTTGGAAGGTGGTGGTAGGTATGTCGTTTCAGGAATTTTTTCTCGTATCTTCCATGGGCTTTTTGTTTTGTTTTATAATTTATTGCATATGTTTAGCTAACAGACCCAGAGGCCTCTGAGTGCCAAGAATATAATATTAAGGTATGTTATAAATGCTTTTCCATTTTGGTAGTTCAGTGTATCAGAGATACCAGTGAAGGACAGTACTGAGAACAGCGCATCGACCAGCCAGCACTTGCTTTGAGACCCCCATTTGGACACAAAAGTCCGTGAGACCTTGCCTAAGGAATATAATTCCATGTAATGAAATGAATTCTGCTAACAATTACAGCAATTATATTTTTATTTGAAAACCTGCAACACTGTAGCTACACTGATAGGTGAACTGCAGTCACTTTGGCAGCCAGAATATTTCTGTTTCAAAAGGAAAAGGCAAAAGGGAGCACACTGCTTACTGTTTAGTTGCACCCAAAATGAAAACACTCTGTGGAGGTAGAAGTAAGTGACAGCCTCCATCGTCGAACCCCAAATTTCTGTATAAATGGTACATGTCAGCTTAAAACAGCACAGAGAAAATACTTTATATTCAATCTTGTAATAAATTTCTGCAGGCAATATTCAGTAGCTCAGTTCAGCCCTTGGCCCCACTGGAGAGTTTTAGTGCTCTGAAGATTAAGATTAAATTGAGAAATAGCAGAGCCAAATTTTCTAATTTTTCCAAGGGGCAGGGAGAGGATTATATATCCCTCTTCTTCATACAAAATAAGTTTCCATTATTCAAGAGTTGTTCAGTAGATCAGTCACAAAGACAAGTGTGCTTTTTCTGCAGTAAGCATGAACACTACCTTCATGACACAATGAGGTTTTGATAAACAGAAGCCTTTTAAGTAACATTATAGAAGTAACCATTTTTCCTTCACACCCTTTCAAAGGGGCACTGGCATTTTCAAAATGGTACACATGAATTACATACCCATCTAATGATCATATAGTGCATTGGAAATTTACTCCTAAATGGCTTCTATTGTAAAAAGGTTGTCAATTTACAAGTCAGACTAAGGAGGTCTGAATAGAAGGAAAGCCTGAATATGTTCACTTTCACCAGTTTAATTCCACAGACCTCATTGAAGTCATTCCTGACTTTTGCCACTGTAAATGAAAGGAAAATCAGATATGGAGCATTGTAATGTATGATGATGTATTGGTGATCAAAGTATAGTAGCCTTCCATTAAAGAATAGAGTGTATTACTGAGCTCATTTTGTTGTACAAAATGATTTAATTCTCAGAAGAGGATCAGGCCCAAGCCAGAGAGCTAGTATCAGTTCGAAAGTACACACACTATAAAATATACAGAAGAAAAATGAAAAAATAGAAAATAAAGAGTTGTTTTTGTGCTCTTTCTGTCTGAAGATATCAAGAATTTTCCATCTTGAATTACATTAACTTCATCATTTCTTTGAGTTAGGAAAGCATTATATCAATTTGTACATAATACGGATGCAAGATGTAAAGATTAAGAACATAATTTCCATAATCGCCTAAATGATTTGGGACCCTTGATTCTCCAAATATATCGAAAGATCCAGAGCTTCAGAAGAGGATTACATTAAAAAAAATCCAGCAAAGTAGCAGGAAGAATAAATGCTCACTGCTTTTGAAAATCTGTCAAATAACCCCTAACTGAGCACCCCGGACTTTAGTGGATGCTTCTGGAAGCATTAATTAGATCCAAATAAAGTGAATTAGGACCAGGGCAACAATCTCAGTCTTTTAATTCAGTCCTGCACAGGTTCATTTGCCATTCTTGTTCCAGTTAGTTGAATGAACTAGGACCATTTTACAATTTGATAAACAAGAGGTCATATTACAGAGATCACTTCAGACCATCTCAATAAGGACAGTTTGATCAGTAAATGATAAACCAGCAGAAGATTTCTCCAATCAGCTATCATCTCTTTTCGTACGATGAATAAGTTTGCGATATCAGTGTGCATCAGTCACTCACTGCAACAAGCAAAGCTTCATATTGCGCAGAAAGGGATGACCGGACAAAGCCTCTACTCACACAATGTCAGTAACTTGCTTGTCTCACACTTCGCTCATTTACTTCTAAACGCCGCTGCCTCTAATATTATATTGCCCTCAAGTAGGCTCCAGGAGGACGTGATGCTTCAGGGTTAATGGAGTCAGTTGCCAAGATTCAACAGCCAAATAGAGATGGGTGTCAGATCTCTATATATAATCTCCTGTACATCCGGAGCTAGGAAAAAGAATCTGCGCAAACGAGAGATAAAACTTAACCAAGTATGCCCTTAATGTTAAGAGCCTCAATCAAGACAATAACACCTTCATTTCATAACTAAAGGTTTTGCTTTACGTGAGCACTTGTTTAATAAACTCCTTGCTTCTCATATTCTGAAATGGAAATAAGCCAGTTTCGGAAGCAGTGACAAAAGGGTTTGCATAACTGAGAGGCACTAGGCATGGATGAGGGGAAGTACATTAATTATATAGCTCTCATTTTCACTCCATATTTTTACTCCATGTTTTAACTGTATTACTCTTGAAAGGCCTAGGTGCTCTGGAGATGTTTCATCCCCCTCAGTTTCCCCCCAGTATCCCCTCAGTATTAGGCCATGAAAACACTGCCAGCTCCTCAGTTTAAGCAATCAAGACATAACATTATTAAAAAAAAAAAAAAAGGAAAAAAATTAAATCCTAATCTCCAGAGTCTTTTAAAATTACACTGGACTACACATGAGAAGAGATTACAGTGAACAAGAATAATTCTTCACTGGCAGGAAGATGGACTAAGAAAATGAATCAAGTCTTTTCTGTATCTAATTTCTGTGATGGTAAGGCATGAGCATTCTGACCAAGCAATTTACATTGATTTACAAGTATAATTTATAAATCTGTGGATGCATACCTCAGGATTTCAGATCGGCTTATATAATGTGTATAAATACAGTTTTACTTTATTTGTTAATGTATTGCAAATGAGGAGATAAATCTCCTATGAACACAAGTTTACCTCATTTTATTCATTTAATATGATGCTCGCTCCAGTACAAATGACTGGCAGAGGACTAAAGCACAGGCTTTGCTCTGTTCTTTAGCCTAGGGTTAAACTTCTTCCAAAATTTGCATTACTTACTTGTCTTTTGAAAGACCTCCTCTTCACTGCTTTTTTTACCCTAAGAAATACAGGCATTCTCAGGAGCAGATCCTCTGTTATAATGCAGTGAGAGCATCCTTCAGCTTCGTTCTATCATCTTCAATAAAGTTCTGCTAGTTTTCAGCATTTGAGGACTTGAGGTGAAATCTCTGTTCCAATTAAATCAATAAGAGTTTTGTTATTGACTTCAAGGATTCAAGGTTTTCATCCTTGGCCTTTCTATATATACACATTTTTTTAAGACTAAAGTGATGTACAACAGCTCTGTATAATATGCACGTAGCAGATCCTTTTATGGAAAGAGCAGAAAGCTCCTCAGACAATGTACATCCTGTTTCCTTGTGAAGAGTTTCTGAATGTTTATAGAACAAAATATAGGATGAGTTCTGTCAAAGATTTATATAATTTGTTGCCATTTACAAATATTTTAGACATAAGCTAACATTTAAAATTTCTTTAAGCTTATCAAGCGGGCCATAGTCTGGTTTTATATCAGCTAGCATACAGAAAACTTTCTATTTTAAGAGCCCTTCTTGTTTGTGATCATATATTTGAACGAAGGGTTTCACATAAAGCCGAAATGACAGTGGACATTTAACAGGAAAGGACTGAAGCAATAAATGTCCAAAGAGCAGCTGGATCCTGTTTCAGGCTGCATGAGCTGTAGCAAATAACTGACAGTCTTATTGCCTTTCCATTTTATGCAAAACTACAGTAAAAAAGTGGCATCTTCTTAAAGCTATTCTGCATGGAATGTAACTCTGATATGCTGGGCAGAGCGATGGTTTGTTCGAGCAGCTGATAATGTATTCACAGGTGTATATTTAGAAGTGTAGTTGTAAAAATTAAATAAAGAAAAATTACATGTGAGACCCAACTCCACTGAAATCCATAACACTTTTTCGATCTACTTCTATGGGAGTTGGAGCAGACTCCCTGGAGAGAATTTCTGGTTCTTTTTAGCTCTGTTTAGCAAAAAGCTAGAGGACTGTACTCACATAGTAAAATACAGTAATGGAGAAGGTTAAAAAGATATTGTAATGTGCTTTCCTCTCCTTCTTATCTCATTTATGAGAATCATTCAGTAACAGAAAGTTCATCCTGTACTACCAAGCACATGGAGAGCTTGCCTGAGATCGGTGGGTTTCAAACCTAAAATCATCTACACATGCTAGCATCTTTATAGGTTTATAGGTTTGAATAACCTCTCCCCTTCCTGAAATCCTAGGTGAATACAAGACCTGGCAAAAACACAGCAAGCTGGAAAAATAGGGCCCTCAAAATTCCACCTATGTACTTCTGCTTATATCTTATTACTTCTGCTAATTTTGCCATAAAGCATAAAGTAAACCCTGCATTCCAATGTAATATAAATGACTTAATTTAATGTGACTAAGAGATGTACAGATGGCATTGCATTTCCTCTGCAGTGTGGAGAGGTCAGACAGCAATTGGCTATAACACAAACCAAGCTAATATGGAGCTACAAGCTGCCAGATCTTGGTCTCACTTACTAACAGCCTATACTATGTGAAGTAATTGAGCATGCAGCAATTTTCTCAACTGTACTTAAGCAAGGGACAATGTTGGAAAATGTCAGCGCTCCATCTTAACAAATGTTCACATAAATAGAAAATGTTTTAAAAGGTTTTCATAATAAAAGGTTCAAAAGAGACAAGCTTCTCGTTAAGTGTACCTAGCACTACAACTCATCTACTACAGCAGTTTACTCTTAGGTCCCTTAGGAGAAGTACAAAAATAAATCTAGAAATAAAAAATAAGCCATTTCACATTGAGTGAAACACACAAAAAAGTTAACATTCATTTCTGATTATCTTTTAACCAGACTTTGTCTAGTTTTAAGTGTCAAAAGTGCAACCAGTAACTCTGCAAACTGTTATAAAATTATCTAGTTTCTGCTAAACAGATCACCCTTTAGCCCTATTTATAAGTAAAGTGGTTTTAAGAATCTTTCACTGAAAAAAGTCTATGTAAACTGGATACCAGCTACAAAGGCCTGTCAAGTCTGCTTCATTTCAGAGGTGTAAAAAACTCTTTAAAACTGTGCCATGCATACCGCTAAGGGATCTTCCACCAAACAGCAAGCCACAGAGCAAGACGAGATCATGTAGGGCAAAGAGTCAGGATGGTCTCACGACAAAAATGACCAGTCTATATTGCTCCACCATGCTACAATATGTCTTTAGGAGACAAGTTTAAAACTGCCCACTAACCTATCTTTTAATGATTACAGAATTGCAGAAAAGCTGTGGTTGGCAGGCACCTCTGGAAATCATTTGGTCCAACCTGCGGCTCAAGCAGGGTCAGCAGGTTGCCCAGGCCTGTGTGCAGTTGAGTTTTGGGTGTCTCCAAGGATGGAGACACCTCAACCTCTCTGGACAGTCTGGTCTCGTGTTCAACCACCCCCACGGTGAAAAAGAATTTTCTTATAGAAAATAGTTAATAAGGAGTCATTTCTTTCTGATCATTAGATGTTACCAATACAAAACCAAACATTTAAAGAGTTGAACGGTCCTCTGGAGACACTGAGCTCTAGGTATTGCTCTGAAGGTGTGTTGAAAAGACATTTTGGTTTGTTGGTGTGGATGTATCTCAATCCACATGAGACAAATTTTTGGATCTCTTTTGGAAATAAGTCATCATTCTAGGATATAAGTGACTGTACTAGGATAGAACACTTCAAAATAGTACATGTCCAATTACAGCACCTCAGCGGAGGTGTGGTAATTTACAATGTCTCGGCAATTTCATCACATTCAATTCTATTCTCTAGAACTGTTCAAGTACCTGAATCCTATGGAGGCACAGAACAAAAATCCACCATTTTAAATTTTTGCATGAATCTTGGAATATTTAGTGTGTTTTTTAAGTTTCCACATCCCAGAACCAAAAGATTATTACAAAATATATTTATACAATTTTTAAAAATGTCATTTCTAACCCTGCTTGCTTCAGATCAAAGCTTAAAGTACTCAAAAAACAGGAATAAATAAAATCCATCCAAATTAATAATTTTAAAGCCAATCTAATGATTTCCTAAGCCCTGACTCATGCTTTTTGAACATCTGGAGCTGTCAGAATTAAAAAGGACTAAGGATATCTTAAAGTTACTGTCTTATCTCAAGGAGTGTCCATCCATGGTGGTCAAAAAGCAAACTGAAGATTTACTTACTTAGATTTATTTACTTAGGATTTACTTACTTAAAATTCTTACTTAGGAATGAGTAAGAAAGCAACTGAGATCAAAATGGAAAATACCATAGTCTAGATCCTGTGCATCCACATCTTGAATACTGCATTCAATTCTGTTTCCTTCCATGTTCATACGGTAGGATTAGATAAGACACAAGGAAGGACACCCATTGTTCTTGGAGACACAGAACAGCTATCTCACAAGAATAAGTAAAACTGAATGAATAGTGAACTGAAAAATTTTCTGAAAAAGTTAAATAGATTTACAGTTATATTTGCCACAGTGCAATTTTTGTAAACATGGAAAAAGGCATACTATGTCTACAAAGTCTTTTAAATAAATGCTTTCAGAACTTACCTTATATTCACCCAGAAAGCATTTTAGAATTACATACAATTTACTCATGCCAGGAACACTTTTGTGCTCCTTTTTTAAAAGAAAAGCCCTTATGCATGATTCTCCTGACCTGTCATAGCTTAGACAGTTCCAATACTGAGTATCAGTTGGAAATAAAAATACATTTTCCAAGGCACTAATGCAAGACATGTGGGCGGTCTTACTGTTCTGAAAAGTGGATGGTAGATGAGATTCACAGGTGGAACATACGCTGCTTTCTTTAAAAAGTGCGCCAGACCAAAGTCCTTTTGGCACCTGGGATACCAAAGGTTCATGAATGCCCTTCAAACAGGCAGCAGTAAGAGAGAGCACCTCGGCCACCCTAGCGGGCATTAACACATTCATACTCCCACCATGAATCTATCAGGACCAGGTTTTACCTTTGCCTTTCCCCAAACCTATTGCTGGTCCAAACTGTCAGGTAGCAAATTTAGTTTTTAGTTTGTTCTTCTTCTGGTTGGTCATTTACTACAAGACAGAAACTCCGTGCCCCTTCCAAGATTTCGTTCTGCTGCTGTGATCCCCTAGTGTAACAGTTCCATCTAAACCCAGAAACTACTCAAGCTAACTGCCAGTCTTCAATGTTTCAAATTTAGAATCTTTTTGAGGTGCTTGCTCTCAGAGTGCATTAGCTGGTTGCACTGCTTGATTAGCAATGCTCTTTCTGAGTGGTATATTTACTCCCAGGAGCACTTTATCATTTATCATACTTATGTTCATTTTACTCTTATCCCAATCGTGACAGCTTTCATGTGAAATGAAAAAAGAAAAGAAAAGAAAAGAAGATTAATACCTGCTTAGTACACCTTTAACACCACAAACGCACACTCACTCAACCTCCCTGCCCTCCGGTCCCGTGCGGGCGCACACACACACAGGCGCTCACACTTCAGAGACAAACGTGTCCTGCAGCCTATTTATGTTTGGCCTTTTCAGTTTCTTCACCAGCGTTATCTGAATGGAAATACTAGGCAGAGCTGTGGGAAAATATAAAGCAATGCAGAAATCTGCATATCACTGGAGAGCCAAGAGGAACAATGGAAATTCAGGCCAACCATCTGGTCTAGCACAATGCTCCATTTCTAAAGGTATCTCTCTGAGAACTTACTACTGAAGGATAACATAATTTTGGGTCATAGTCATTCTGACATCCCTGTTGCAGAGATCATCTATGGTCGGTTGGGTCAGATCTTTGGAATGTAATCTAACAAAGACAGACATTTTCTTTTAATCTTTTGTCTCACAGGAGCAAGTGACACCATCTGTTTTCATAAGAAACTGCTTCAACAGGTCTTCCATAAATGGTATGGTCCTTAAAGTTGCAGCTGGAAGTGAGAAGAGCCAAATTTACTCTGTATTGCAAGACATGGGAATCCCCAAACTCCTTAAGCATCACAGAGGACAACTGACAAGAGGTACCTCTTCATACAAATGAGTGAGTTAATAGTATTAACTTCACAGACAACTTTCTCCCAACAAAAGTAAAGCAACACTCAACACTTGTTATCTGGAGGAAGTTTCTGTTCCACTCTCCTGAGTTTCTAAGAAAAACTTTTCATTTTAATTTAGGACCTTCCCATTGACTGCAGAGTTCTCAAGCTTGCTTGTTATTTCAAATATGAGTTTTTCCGGGTGTTCTTTTCCTCCCAGCTCTGGATGTCAGGTGGTGGGAGTAATGTAATCATGAATTATCCTTCATTTACAGCTAGCTAATTATGTAAGTTACCAAGCTATATTTCAGATCCCTATCTGGTCACAACTACGTTCAACACAAATCTTAGTGCTCAGCAAATGGAAGGGACATGGCTACAAAATAGCTATTTAAGAGCTTTTTTTAAAAAAAGTTTTCTGAAATGTAAAGGCTAAACTACTCAAAGTAGACTGAGAAAAATATGTCACAGAAGGGCATTCTGTGCTTAAGAGGGGTAACAGCCCACAAAACAGCAATTCTGTACTTATATTCATGACTAAAAAGTTCAGGCAGTCATTTCCAAAATTCAGAGAGAATTTGCTTAAAGGATTTATACTTTTCTGGTCAATTCTAGATGTTGGGGTAATTTTTCAGAATAGAGCACTTCAAAACAAAAGTGATGGAGTTTCCACTTCAAAGGACTGATCTTACACAAAAGGACAGCAAATAGGATATTAGGTCCATTTCATGCACCTATAAAATAAGGTTCCACATCATCACAGGGCAGAAATCATAATAATTCCATGCAAAATCAATCAAAGTGTATATGCCAGTTATACCTATTTAAGTCAGTATAAAATCACTACTAATATATTTAAGAAGTGGTCTGCACTGTGAAAGAAACTGTATTTTCAGTCTACTTCTTCACTGTCATCTTCTTGTTCTGTCTCTTTTCTATTTGCAGGTATGTTTCTTATAAGCATTGTCTTATCCTCACCATTCAACTACTTCTCCAAATTTGATTGGCTTCTTCATTTTCCATTCTCCTAATCTTTCTTCCAACCTTAAAGACTACCTTATGGGGAACTTAAAGTGACTAAAAGATAGGAGTATATGTCCTCATAAACACCCTCACTAAAGTTTCACCTAAAAAGAAGTAGTCCATGTCTTTTCCTAAATTCAAAGTTAAGGTTATAGGTAAACCTGAGTGGCTGCTGGTGAACTACAAGGTACAAGACTGGTACAGGATTATACAGATACATTTTTAGCCTGGAAAGGAGAAGATTGAGAGTGGATCTTATCAATGCACATAAATATCTGAAGAGAGTTGTGTAAAAAGAATTGGGTCACACGCTTTTCAGCAGTGCTGGGTGGAAGGACCAGAGCAACAGGCACAAACTGAAAAACAAGAAGTTCCATCTGAACATATGGAAAAACTCTTTTACTGTGAGGGTGATTGTAGCAGGTTGTCCAGAGAGGTTGTGGAATCTCCATCCTCAAAGCCCAGCTGAACATGGTCCTGGGCAACCTGCTCTAGGTGACTTGCTTGAGCATGGGGTTGTGCCTGGTGTTTTCCAAAGGTCTCTTCCAACCTCAACTATTCCATGGCTCTTTGATTGTTAAGCCACATGAAATAAATTATTTTAACAATTATATAACTTATTATTTCCCTTAATATATAAACCAGACACTGTATGGCAATATGGTAGCGGATAATGCAACAAGGTCACAAGAATGTTTATACATATTTCTGCTCCCAGACACATTTATCTTAATAAAGTTTAAATCATTGCAGCAGAAATGATGGGCTGAGATTTCCAAGAAGAAATATTTTTATATTTCTAACAGAAAGAAAATAATTTTGATATCTGAGTTCTTGAATCAAGTAAATCCTGAGACGCCAAATATAGCTCAAGAATGTACATGACAATGGCTTGCTGAAGGAAATAAGATAAATTTTGAAGATCATACTATATCAATGTTAAAAGTGAAACCGACATGTAAATTCAGTGGGACTTGATCACTCCATATTTACAATCATAGTGATCTGGATTATTTAGATCAGGAATCTTGTTTCTGCCCACCACAAAGGAAATAAATAAGCTTCCTCTGCCTTCAGATTTTCAGCAGCCTCGCAACAAACACACAAGTAAGAAACAGAGTTAACAGAGGTTAACTGAGATCAATAAGAATTAAACATCTAAATATGCCTGAAAATATGGACCATAGGGATGCAGATAAGTGATTATGGGAATTTTCAAAATCACCCTAGAAGCTTAAAGTTGCAATAGCTACATTTGAACATTTAAAAACATAGTCTTAACTGATTAGTCTAGACAGTAGAAACAGTTGTAAAGCAGAGAAACAAACGTGAATTTCCAAAAGCCTATGCAGAAAAACCTGGAAATATTTCTCTGCAAACAGAGTATGAAATCTGACTTTTGCTTTGTCTGCTTCTGATATATACTAATGATTCAGAAGAAAAAAATGTGAATTTAGTTAAATTTGACAATGGTACTATTTATAATGATGGCTAGTCATGGAAAGTTTCAGTTCTGACTCCGAAGATAAAGGAAGAAAGAGATGAAGCTTGGCAAGCTGAAGGTTGCTGGCTGAAACTAATTTATGTTCACATACTGATGGTCTACAAATGTGGTCATTGGACATTGAATATTGTTGAATATGTTGGGTAACTGATTTCAATGCCATAATGAGTATATCTGCCTGGTTCCCTCAGCAGTTAAAAATAAAATCAAGAAACTATAATAATCATACAAGACAATAGTTTACGTTCAATTTATTTTCATCAGCTAAAGAGTTGGAAACAGGAAAAAAATATTTGAACATCAAATGAATACTTCATTTAAAAATCACCTCTCTCTTCTTTAGATATATTTGTTGCTAAAAATAATTTACCCAGTAATTCTGAAAAATCTTGCTGTGTAGATTAGTGGCAATAAATATTTGGTACATGCTCAAAATGAGAAGTCAGAGGTCCAAGAGCCCAAAAATTCTTCCCATTACCAAATGTATCATTTGCTATAGAATTTGCTATTTAAGAATATTCTCTATTATTTACCCACATTTTGCTTTTTCCATGAAATTTATCATCAGTGAATGGAATCACTTCAATCCTTACTGAATGCAAGCACAAAGTTTAATTTGACTATTTTTGTAAACAAACATTTTCCATCATTTTCCTAGTTCTAGCTTCATGAAGTTGAGGCACACACAGAGAAAATCTAGTAAAAAATGCTGGAGGATGATGATTAAGATGATACCCAAAATTCAGAGAATTAACATGTAAGTAAATCAGCCTCTTCCTCTCCCTCCTCCTGGTAATAGTCTGAAGGATTTCTGGGACCACTTGGAATGTAAGAACAATCAAAATGAATCATATATAAAATACTGCTTTGTGCTTGTATTTGCGCAGTTGGTAATTACTGACACAAGAATCAACTGCTATGGCTATATATAAAGCAATACTTGATCATTTTATAGTTACTAACAGTGTACCCAGAGGTTTTTTTGTAAATTTCCAATTTAAGCTGTTTGTACAGTCTTAGTTCTACATTAAACTGATGTGGACCTAATAGACTCAGTCAGAATATTGCAGGTGAAACTGTCCAGAGTAGGTTATTTGCTCAAGATGTTTCCAATTTTGCAAGAACAGATGATCATAAGAAAATTTCCATTATAGAGGACAAAAGTCTCGTGAGAAGGACAACAGGAAATACTTTTCTTCTTTGTCTCTGAAATACCCACCCCCCACAAAAAATATGCAATAATGTGAAAGAAGCCAAGGCAGGGAAAAGATAAGCAGAAGAGCTTGTCTTCCCTTTATTTTTGCCTCCAACTCTTACGTTTGTTATCAAACACCCTGTGTTGCAATTTCTGAATGGAAAGGCTTCATCCTTCACTGTAAATTGTTTTGGAATTCCTGTGGCACTAAATGAATATACCTGAAGTATGTAAGGGGAAGGAGCATATGGAGCAGAGGGAATTGCACCTCATGGGAAGGAGATTCTATAGGTACATGGTGCTTTTCAGAGGACTATGTCAAAACTAACTGATTATTTGGATGAGGTAAAAATTGAATATAATCACCTCCCAGATCTGGGGTTTATAGCAGTACCTACACAGAAGAATAAAGAACTTTTTGTCCAGGTTATTAAATCAATTAATTTAAACTCTCTTAATATGCAGAGAAAAGGCAGTTTATTTTCTTCTGAATAATCAAAGTGTTGCCCGATGTTACGGCAGAAGGCCAAACTAGACTGAAGACGGTTTGTCCCATTATGCCTACTGTTGTATTTTTACCCTGGAATGATAGCAATTACTCTATTTGTTTTTCTTAACTGTGTTCTTCCATTATGGCAATAAATGTTTTTTTAAACACAGGTTCAGATTATGCCACTGGAAAATATGTCAAGGAAAAGTCTCAAAGACAAGGAACTTTTAAATAAATCCCCTCTCTCCACCTGCCATATGAAGCAATTCCTATGCTAGGTGGCAGATGTTTATGATGGTGCTTAAGTCAAAACTAAATGTATGTCAAAACTTAATTGTTTTCAGTGTAAAGGGCTCTCAATTAAAGTTTTTTTTTTTTTAGTAGTGATCCTATCAGAAATGATCTGAAAATACAAAGCTCTTTAACACAGAAGAGAAGATAAAGAGATCAGAATCTCAAGCACTAAAAGAGAATCTTCTTTCCTCAATATAATTTGATATACAATATCTCATAATCAGGTTATCATGACAGAAAACTCTTCATCCCTTCCATATAACACTTAGTACCTGTGGAATTTTCTTGATGCGTGACATTTTATAAAGGATATAGATAAATCATGCTTTTCTCAGATTCCCTGCAACAAATATACTAGCAATGGAAAACCAGGTTCAAAAATCTCTTTTGAAAACTGCATATACCCCTGACTCTCAATTTTCTGAGGATTTTATAGTTTATAAAACACTTAAGTATTCCTATAATTAATACCAGCTCTTATCTGAAGAACTGCAACTTGAACAGGATATAGTTTTTGACGAATATTATTTTTGCTGATGTCTCATATATAAAGATCAGCTATGTCTTTCTTTAGGGTGTTACATTTACAAAGACGTTATACATGAAAGTGGCCATTCTCATTAAGACTTATGTGAATCAACACTGTAATGCCATATCTTTACATTGGTCTGTGTCTGGTGTGTCAGAAGCTGGTCTAGAAATTGTATACAAGTAACACATATTTTTATTCTACATGGATTCCTCAGGATAATAACACTGCATCAACTGAATGAATGACACAGAATTTGTGTGTTCTTCTGCCATTCATCCTCTGCGCAGGTTTCTGTAAAGCACGTGTAGGTCTGAAGGGGAACCTCTTATAAACCACACCAATTGAATTTTCAGTCAGAGATAAAACTACTAAGATCAGAGTATATATCCACCAGTTTGGATCCCTGAGAAAGCAAACCCAGGAGAAAGCAGTTTAACATTTCTTTTAGGATATGGCACAGAGTGGCAGAAACCTGTAGGACATCATATATGTCCTACAGGACAGGAAAAGGGAGCAAAAATATAATGAAAACTTTCCTATCTACCGTACACAACTATACCATCAAAATAGGTGCAAAGAACTGACTGAGAAGCCCTAAACTCAAAATGAGTTTGTATCAAAATTCAGGAATATATTTATAGAAAAGGGCTGTTCGTGCTTTTCAATGATCCCTTTGATCTGAAGTCTACGTCCTAGCCTGATCTACTGCTGAAGATTAAGGAATAAGCCTTTTTTGCAAACCTTATCATGACAGCTCTGTATAAATATACTTTAGAAATCTTGACGGTGGAGTGTTTAAGGCAATAAAGATCACAAGGTCTTCAGTACAGAGGTTCTGAAATTGTAATTTGTGTCCTACAAGGGGTATTCAAGTCATGTAATCCAGCACTGCTGCTGTCAATGGTGGGCCAAAGGTGATGGCATTACCCTTCAAAAACAGATGAATCCTTTCCCTAGGAGAGACATATTTTGCTACTGAAAAGTAGCTATTACATCTAATGGCTATGGCTTTCATCAGTGCCTAAACTAGGCCCAGTGTACTGCTAGTGGTTTTCATTTCTTCACAAATGAGTTGCCAGCAGGATTGTCTGGGATATTATGGAATCAATGGCTCCTTAAGTGGTACAGAGGTATAAATTTAAAAAATTTATGAACATAAAGTGCTAATCATTTTGGCTCTTCCACTATCATTTTGGTGAATAGAATGACGGCACTTTCTAGACTTCAAGATTACTCAGTTAAAACAACTCAGCTAGCAAAACACTACCACCAATCTGGCCAACCAGTACAGATTCACTGCTCATTTAAAGCTAGTGCAGAGGGAAGGTAGGCGGCTGGCTTGTGTCTAGAGCTTTTAGCTACTGCAGTAAAGAAGTCTGCGCTGAGTTTAAGCCATGAAACTGAGATAGCATATACAGTAAAAGCAGATGAAAAGCACAGGGGGATGCAAGACAGGGTTGCTCAAAGGTATTTCTGTGCTTCAAGCTACCCTATACTTAAAACAATCTGGTTTATGCATCTGCTTTCTACAATTCCAAATTGAAATTTTGAGTCAGTTTTCACTGCAAAAGAACCGTTTTACACAATCCAGACAGGTCTATTACGTAGTTTGTGATACTCTTCTGTGTTCTGTTTCTACCCTCATTTTTATATAAGCACAGACTGCAGTTCTGTGGTCACTGCTCTAAGCTCTTCAACAAAGCCACAGAAATGCAGGAAACATTAAGGAGACTCGAGTAGGTTCCCCACTGCACTTGAAGTTCCAAGCTCATATAAAGTACAAACTCACTTTGTATCTATGTCTCTGCTTTGAAACACAGCTTCTTGCCTGGAACCTACTAACAGGTGGGTGTGACTTGAAACTTCAGGTGTAAGTTGAAACACAGGAAGTTCCACCTCCATGTGAGGAAGAACTTCTTTACTGTGAGGGTGACAGAGCCCTGGAACAGGCTGCCCAGGGAGGCTGTGAAGTCTCCTTCTCTGGAGACCTTCCAAACCCGCCTGGATGCCACCCTGTGCCATGTGCTCTGGGTGTCCCTGCTGGAGCAGGGGGGCTGGACTAGATGATCTCTAGAGGTCCCTTCCAACCTCAACTATTCTGTGATTCTGTAACAGTGAACACATCTAACAGTATAAAATTATTTGGTGGTCAAGTTATTTCAGTGCATCATAGTTTACAAATTATATTCCAGTTGCCTAGTCCCTCTGCTCATGGTAAAATAAATTTGTCACAGAAAAAAAAATCTTCCTTTTTCATAAAATGACTCAGAGTTCAAACATATAAGATTATTATTATGCAAGCTCTTTAGGTGTACACAAGCTATACTTTTCCCTGTACAACCGAAATTCATTGATAAAACAATGAAGTGAACTAACACCCTTCCTAAATAAAGTTTCACCAGTAGCACTGTATGTTAATGGAGCTATTTCATTGTTAATGTGACTGACTGCTTATTGATTCTTGCAGTAATCCAGCAAGGGCTTCAGAGTACAATTTAGTTTGGAGAGCTACGGGTCCAACATCTATGCTCAATTACAACTTTCAGAAGGGTAGATCAATAAAATTTAAATTGCTTATGGTAATCACAACTTCAAATCATTGCGATCAGCATAAGCAATCTGCTGACCCCAGCCAAGCTCCTAAATTGAAACTTGTAATGAGTGGTCATTTAGTTTGGGTCCATTCATATTATTTTGGAGGCAGGTGATGAACAATTAAAGATCAGTCAGCACCTTCCCTACCCAGCATTCCCATCTGAATTCCCAAAGTACTAATATGCAGTAACCCTAGGGTATAGGCCTTTGCACTTCTTTAATGGGTATTCTGTATGAATAAGCAATTATATTTTCTATTAAACAATTTCAGTGTAATTGAATTAGCAGTTATAATATTGCTCGGGCAAGCAGAAGCTTTCCCAGGGAAAAATTAAGTGATATTGGGTAATTCAAATTAATTTATAAGACTGAAAAATGTAACCATTAAACAGAATTGTTCACCCTCCCCAAAATATTACAATTAATGAGCATATTGTTTCAATGCATAAGTTTCCTAACAATTTGTTTTTTGGTCATAATAGCTTTTTCCCAGTTCATTATAAAAACCTGTCTATTATAATGAAAATTTCATAGGCTGTTTTCTTTGACAAAGCGGGTTGCAAGTTTAAACAAAGATAGCCTGCAGATTACTTTCACGATAAGGAGTCACCTTAGAATTACATTTTAATAAATCATTGACAATAAATCTTCTGCATTACAGCACTAGGGCTTAGAGAAGGAGGAAAAGAAGGCAAATACAGAGAAAACGATCAATGAAAATCCCCTTCTGCCAATATGAGAATAGATTGACCAACTCTAATGTAAAGTTTGTTACACACAAAAATACAATCTCAGAGGGTTTATTTAAAAAAGATGCAATGCAAATAGCAAAGAAGTCCTCACATAGATATAGATTTAATTAACATATTAATTTATTAATACCTCAGAGCTTTTTGCAAATGGTCTGTATTCATGATGGAAGTTGCTGAATATTTAAACAACCTAACAGACACTTATTTGAGAACATTTTCATTAATAAAAGTGCCAAACACACATGATTCTAGTTCATGAGATTACATATAACTCACAACTCTTTGAAAACTGATGAGCATTTCTGTTTGAGATTCACAAAATGTTACATGCATTTTAGTACAAACAGTGCTTTGCCTGAAGACTATTTAAACTGGTTTAGTCATCCAACCAGATAGGAATTACAATTCCTGTATTTTTACTTAAAATAAGAGATTTTTAATACCAGGAGGGACTAGGCTTCAAAAAAGACCTTTTGCCACATTAACTGGAAGTGCAAAATATATCATAGTTATGCCAATTTTTTGCATAGTTATACAGACAAAAAAAAAAAAAAAAAAAAAAGGCAATGCCTTATGTTTTGGCTGGATTGGAAGAAATCTAATATAAACTATCCAGATAAAAGACCTCTGCACATGTCATGCAACAATGCAACACTTGGATGGTTTTCTGGAGTAGCACTACCAACAAGTTCTTCTGATCACAGTCTAATCTGTTCTTCACTAGCTTTCATAATCATGAAAGTAAAAGAGAAGAACTGCAAGCAGCAAATTCTGAGTTCTTGATGAAACCAGAATCCAGAATAAAAATTATGCTGCTCTGTATGACTCCAAGGGTTACTTTCACTGGAGAGGTTTTCTCCCCTCTGCTAAGCCTGTCATTTTATATGAAATGTAATGCTTCTAAAGAACATCAATCTTCTTAAAAAGTATACTGATATTTTATAGCTGCTTCTGTTTTGCAATACAAATGATATAATTACTTGTTTCTGGCTGGAGGGGGTCCAGTTCTTTTAGTTCATTTTTTAAATGCAAATCTTATTAAACATTTTATCTAAAATGGTGACTGCAAAGAAGGCAGTCACAGATTAAGATGGACAACATACCTCCTAAAATATATGCTAGGAATGAAGCCTGAATTAAAGCACAACACCAAAAACTGAATTGATTACTTATTGAAATATGTTAACGTGATGTAATGTCTAATTACTAAGATCATCTGTGCAGTAATATTCCATGAATCACTGCTGGGTAGCCCACAATGAGCAAAGACATAATAGAGAATTCTGTTCACCAAAAATCTCAGATTTTATAACAGCTCAGAAATGTTCTGCTTGTACATTATAACGAAATTTTCACCACTTACAGCTTCACATTTGTTACTGTGGCCCAGACAGCAAACTTTGCAGTAGTGAGCAAAGGAACACAAGCATTAACTGACTCCTGTGAGTAAATGCTCATTGGTTTCAGCTTACTGGAGGCCACAACCACTCAGAAATTCCTGGCAGCAACTGAGCTTGAAATTAGATTTTCCTGAACCAAAAGCACAAGTCCCTACTATTTGAGTTAAAGCTGATGCTCCTTGAGTTGTGCCCTGCAAGGCACATGACAAATGACCGAGAAGTTCTGATTCCATCCCTTAGAGGTCAGTGGTACTTGTAAGCCAGCCAACTCATTACTGAACTGCAGAAAAGGAATTAATTAGTGTCCCAGCTAAATTTCAATTATGAAACAATCCATATTCAAATTATTCATTGAATATGGTGGCCACTATGAGAATCTGGGAAATCTAAAGATAAGGAAAGTGTTGCATATAGAACAAAAACAGGTTGATAACAATGCTAGTGTAGGGACGGAAGTCTATGTGGTACCCCTTACATAAACTGTTTCAAACCAAGAAGCTCCTCATATCCTCTCCAGCTTCTCTGTGGTGAGAGCTAGATTTATCCTTTTTTGGAAGAGATTTGGGCCAAAATTGTAAGGACCTACAGGCATCAAAATATATGTAGTCACTGTGCCTATAAGAAAGGTTTTACATTCCACAATACCATGCACATTCTTGGCTTATCCATTTCTTCCCTCGTTTGTTCCAATAAATGTGAAAAATCCTGTCTGAGACTTCGCAAATGGTGGAAGGAGAGA
The DNA here is from genome assembly GCA_034781795.1 of Crypturellus tataupa. Classification (NCBI taxonomy): domain Eukaryota; kingdom Metazoa; phylum Chordata; class Aves; order Tinamiformes; family Tinamidae; genus Crypturellus; species Crypturellus tataupa. Next base: position 3,198,464 of record JAWLRI010000720.1, read on the forward strand.
GCTCTTTCTCCCATACTCTTCCTAATGTGCAGAAAAGGATAATGACAAGCAACGGATATAGGTAAATAACAGAAAATTCATGTATGCTCAGTTCTGTCCAAAATGGATCTAAAAGGCAGAATTAGCCTATATAATTAGTCCCAAATGATCCAGGGCTCATTGTCACTATACTAGGAAATACTTTACCTGTAAGTTCTCTCAGATTTTTTTTTTATGTTCTTCAGAAATCACAGCTGTCTTTTTTTTTTTTTTCTTTTTGGTAATTAGTACACTTAAACATTCAAAGTCAAGACTTTTAAGAAAGTCAAAAATAACATACATCCTTTCCTGAGGCAGATCTTTAAGACATTTTAAAGTATAAAAGCAAAATGACATTTTAAAGGTTTTGAATTTCTTGAAAGAAAGCTGCAAAATCAGCCTGACAAATCCTTAATCCATTTATCCATAGAGTGAAAATGTAGCAGTTATATTTGGAAGAAAAAAATATCTATTCCCTATGAGAGTAAAGCAGGGAAACGAGCTGAACATTCAAATCTAGGTTCTGACCCAAGTTAAATTGTCATATATCTGGGAAAGAGCGATTTTAATAGTTACTTCATATTTCTCTTTAAAATAATTGTTGATGAGAGCTTTAGGCTTCCTATCAGCTTGTGCTCTAAAAGGATCAACTTTCATGATAATTTTTATTTCCATACTTCATTGTACTTGTTCACTTGTCAGGAATCCTACAGCAATATCAGCTTGACAGAAGTCTTTAAATAATTACCTATGAGTTGAAAGCCATGCATTATAACTAAAGATAGCACATCTAAATCAGGCCTTAATCAAGCAGGTTAAAAGGACATTGTCATTGTAATAGTGCAGGAACATCATCGGTGGCATTTAGGGAACACTTAATAATTAAATGTACAATTTGTGAGCTTGGTACAATTGCAAAATAAATATGCAGTAAGACTGACAACTTATTAGAAACTCAGTGGCTCATATTTGGATGTCAGAAGAATGCAGACTTATCAATACCATAGGCTATTCCTCCATACGGGTGCAAAGGCATGAATGAGAGCAATAGAGAAATCAAGGACAGAATTCGGCCTTTATTCCGAGGCTTAAGCTCTGAATCATGTTATTACAGTTGGCATGCATGAGCTGAGCCACAATAACTGTGAATGTGCATACGCTTGGCCTATGTAAAACTCAAAGAAGTGTGACTTATCTTAAAATTCCCTCATTGAAATTTAAACTTTGTCACATTACATTTGCTATGGGAGAAATTCACTGCAAAACAGATATACTGGATTCCACTGAAATAAGTAACTTGGTGAAAATACGAGAACTGCACCGGAGGGCTTCACCCTAAAATTCTGCTTTTTAAAAACTCTTAAGTTCAGTTGAAAGTTGTGGATAATACAGGAGATGGTGGATAAAGGAACCATGTCTGATTGCCATTGAACAGAAACACTTTTTAATATATTTCAAGATCATAGGACAGAGTGGTACTTGGTGAATCCCATGCGTCATTCAGTATACTCCTATGGCATTATCTTTTACTTTATACTCAGTATTATGAATTAGGCTTTCTGATTTTGGAGTCAATGGCATACTTAAAAATCTCTTTCCTTAAAAAAGAGAAAAATAAAATGAGGAGATCTTTTTCTCTTCATTATAGAAAATAACTAAAAGATATCAAAAATGACAAAAAAATCCCACAGCAGAGCTTTTTTAAATATCTATGAGATTTTGAAAATAAGCTCATGAAACTTTGGGTTGTGCAAGATTTTGGACAGAGGCTGAATGTCAGCCTGAAGACACTGCATTTGATAGACCATCACCTTATATCTGCTCCATTTAAAACCACCCTATGGACAAATCATGGTACTAAGTTAAAAGTAACCTCAAACCTTTCACCCTTTTGTACTCACAAAGTAATCTAAACCCAGCAACATTAAGAGAGACATCAAAGAGTCCCTGCTGGTTTTCATAGGTACAACTTCTGAGTCTCTCACTTTCTGCTTTATAGATAAGCTATGCAAAGAGTTCATTCTGGCCTTTTGCCCCTAGAAGAGTTTTTACTGAAATGTGTGTTGCAGTAGAAAGATAAATGGTCAGAGTTACAGAAATCAATACAGCAAAATTCAATAAATAACAACAAATATCAACTGGACAAGACCTAAACTTTTACAATGGAAGACACTATTTTATTTTCCTATGCTTGTACAATACACTTTTTTTTGTACATTCATGTTCATGAAAAAACATGACTTTTTTATGATATTAAAGACTCAGGCAAACCATGAGACCTGTTCACATTCTATTACCTTCTTAAGAACTCCTCAGATCACTAAGAGCTTTTTGGAATTAGAACCAAGAACTTTAATGATATTAAACTGCATCACACATATAAATTTAGATCTCAAATTCACTTTAAACTGTAGATCCGAGTTAGAAGATACAGATCCAGATCTCATTAGCCTCAAGGTCTGCAGCTATCTGAATCTGACATTTTGACTTGGAGCTGTTTCTACCAGGAGTCAGAAAAAAAAATCTTTTTCCATTTAATCATTCCCAGCATGTTTTGCTTATGATTTTTTTTCACTCCATCCCTGCACTAAGAAGCCACTGAACCATCTGTAGCATTCAGATAATAATTTTCTTAGATATAACTATATAATTCCACTAATGAGGGCTACTGGAGAGACTGTTATCTTCCATTTCCAAAGACACTATTATAGTTTGATTTTTTGAATATGCAGGCATCATCCCACCTTACAGATGTAGTTAAATGTATAAGAGACTATTTCTTGAAGAAACACTGTACTGGAGCAATATAAATAAATATCAAACAATATATCTTCTGAGAAATGCCATTTTAGAGAATCTGAAACTGTTTGCTACACAGACAAAATTCAGCCAGCAGTTTTGGCTAAAACAAAAAGGATTGAAAAATAGTCTGAAAAAGTTAAAAAGTACTTTGCTTCTAGATTTTTCAATCTTATGTTTCAGAATTATGTTTTCACTTTATAAGGTGCCAATATTCAATAGTTCTTAAAATATATGAAGGAGTTAAACATCATTAAAAAAATAAAAAAGGAAACATTTCATTCCAGGTTAAGTATCTCTTCATCTTTTTCTTATAGTAGGAAAATCAAATTAAAAGATCCTTTAGGGATTACCCAACACTTATTTCCATTTTACAGCTGAGTCTGTGAACCAAAAGCCCTATCATTCACCTGGTTTTGGATCACACTCATCCAAAAAAGCAGCATTACAGATCATGACAACTAGATCACACTGACTGACTTGGAACAGCCAGTCCTCGGACTTAGCTTATGAAAATCTTTAATAATTTAATATAATTTGAGACCGTAAGACTGAGATATTTACTCAGCTTGTAACTGGACAGTCTTCAGATATACACTTCAAACTGGCCTTTTCCGGATGTTCACAATGCTCCCTTGGCAGAAGTAGGTGGTTCAGGAATCCCCTTTGTAGTCCCTTTGCCCATCACACAGCTTCTGCATCAGGGTTCTTGTGCCAGCACTCTACTGAGCTGGGCTCATGTTCACCATCTTCTCAGATAACAATTATGTGTTACATGGAAGAGATCCCTGAAGTCCTCTAGCACAGGAGTGCCTTCTTCAATGGAGACAGCATTTTCAGAATGCAATTCTAGATTTGATTATGAAAAATGAACATGAGAATAAAGAATTCCTGTCATTTTCTTATATACAAGATCCCCCTTGCAAAAATCTATCTGTGCCATTTTGGAACAGTATTTGTAATGAAATTACCATAATCAAGGACTGCAAAGCCATTGACAGCCTTGAATAATATTCTCATTTCACTGAAGACTTATGGAACTTGGCCAGGATTTTTCTGTCATCATAAAATGTCGCTGAATTTTCCTAAATTTCCTAAATTTTAAGCATATGATAAATCCAACGACATGGTTCTACAAGAGAATATATTTCTGAGCCCTAATCGTGTAACAAAAATGTTGTGTTCTTGAGACTTAGACCAGAACGAACTTGTTTTGACAATTCAAATTTGTTCAAAAATCATTCCAGGATACTTTTTGCCAGATCACCTATCCTTTAGCCTACAGCCTACACGAAGCACAAAGCTGGGAACAAATGATGTGCTCTCGTTATTTTAACAGAACTAACACAAATTGCAGCTTTGTGATTGATAGATTCAGATCAAATCTGTTAAGCCAGATGATTTAGTGATGTACGCAGCCAGTATGGATGAATCTAGAACCATGACCTCATTGACTTCACTGAGATTATATGATGATAAAGTAAAACACATAAAATCTTACTTGGATCAAGCCCAAACCACTCAGTATCTTCATCCATGAAGGAGCATAAATCAATGATCCTTCTAAGCAATTCAGTCATGCAATTGTGTGTGTGAGTAAACTTGCACTTAATTTTCATATGCATCTCCTAGATTCACTTGTCAGGTGCATGATAGGTGATTAAATTGTAGTGTCAGTAAATGCGCTTGTAATTATATGCAATGTCTTTGCCCAGCACATTTTAAAACTTCATAGACTCAACCTATTTCATTATTCTTGGAAATTCCAGAAGTCCAAAAGGCCGAATTAAGTGTTGCCCAGTTTTCATCTGTTTTCATTCAGTGAACCCATACCGATTTGCATAGCAGAGGCCCATCAGCCCCACATCTCAAGTGCCATAGTCCTATGTACAGTAAGAGCTGTAACCTGATTACCCTGATCTACAGCCCCAGTGCATGTGGATCCAGTTGACGGACTGGGGCTGCACTGGAAAACGCAAATTACAGTGCAACAAATAATTAAGGGAGGGATGTATGAAATGCAACCATAGTGGTATTTTCTATCTCCAATGGTTGAGAGGAACTCTTTTTTTTTTTTTTTAATTCCAGTAAGATCTGAGGTAATAAGAAGGTCTTTAGCTAATGTCCAAAATGGTCTTTGTTTGCGTAGAGAACACGTAGTAAGGTATAAAAATAGGCTTAAATTAGCATATTGTCAAATTGGTCTACTGTAACAAATTCTTTGAAGTCTGGCACGCTGAGTGATTCCCCATAGGAAGCCGAGTACTCGGAAAACAATTAAGAACAAAGGGGCGGGAGGAGGGGGCGGGGAGAGGGAGAAGGGGAGCACAGTAGTTAAATTAAGCAAAGTGAGCCTCCAAATAGTCAAGGGACTAAACAAGCCATGGAATGCTTAATAACAGCTTTTCTTCAGTAGCGGAGATGATAGAAAATACCAACTGGATTTTTAGAAACCGAAACATTAAGGCTTGAAAAAGCAGAATGATAGAAGTTTAAATTAAATAAATGAAAATTACCTCAGAATATAATAGAAGGTAATAAGGCACCAAAACTGCCAGTAGTTATAGTAGCTAAGCCTATGTTCTAAAATTGATCCTAATGTAAAAGCATTGTGCAATTTAAAAGTAATAAACATAATAATCCCTGCCATTTTACATAATAAATAAATCTTAACTACGTTTCCCATTTGTATAAAGCCTCGTGAAACGATGTTTTTGGTTGTTAAAAAAAATCCAAATGTTTGTTTCTCATGGATATTATAGTGATGCAGTGGAGTCAATTTTGAGGGGGATGGTTAAAACATATTTTATAGGCAATACTGAGTAAACATAACTATATCTGAAAAACTGCACACACCACATAAAGAAAGACCCTGTTCATTTGATATGTAAACATTTTACACTGTGGTATATCTTCTCCGTAACGTTTTGTCCACACTGTATTACATACATTGCATTCTGAAAGATGATTACTGCTATTATCACTATTATTATTATTACTGTTACAGTAGCATGCAGGGGAACTACTACATGTCCCGAACAAAAAGATTTAAATTTAATCAATTAAATAAAAAAATATTCTAACATTCTCCTGATTTGGATGTTAAGATAAAAGAAGAAATCAATTTGAATTTAAGTAGGGGATCCTACACAAAGAAAAAAGTGAGTTAAGGCCTTGCTGACATATCATATTAGATCTTGCCCATGTAAATATAACTTATTTTGTCACATATTTAGTCTTTGAAAACCTTATGAAATATAGTAAGGTAAATGAAATGTCTTGCACATGGGATGGAAGAAACCTCTGTATGTTGGGCAAAGGGACAATTGGTTAGAAGAAGCAGAAAAAGGTCTGGTGGTCCTGGTGGACAAGCTGACCATGAGCCAGTAATGTGCGCTTGCTGTTAGAAGACCAACAGCATCCTGGGCTTTATTAGCAGTAGTGTAGCCAGTAGGTCCAAGGAAGTAATTTTTCCTCTCTGTTTGGTTCTTATGAGACCACGTCCAGAATAGTGTTCTGTTTGGTGCTTCCCAAGAGAAGAAAGACATAGATATATAGCATAATTCCAGTTGAGGGCTACTAAGGCTACTTAGATGATTAGAGGTCTGGACCTTGTAACATACAAAGAGAGTCTGAGACAACTTGGTTTGTTCAGTCTCAGGAAGAGAAGGCTCAAGGACTAACTTATTGTTGCTTATAACTACTCAGTGAGAGATCTTAGAAAAGAGGTAACCAGACTGTTTTCACAACTGGAACAGAGGCAAGGTACACAAGTTACAACAAGGAAAATTGCAAATAGACATGGAAAAAAATATTTTACCATGAGGGTGACCAAACACTGGAACAGATTGCCCAAAGAGGTTGTGGGATCTCCATCCTTGGAGATATTCAAGAAGACTGGACAAAGTTCAAAGCAACCTGACCAAATTAAACCTACTTTGGGCAGGGGGTTGGACTAGATGATCTCCAGAGGTCCCTTCTGATTTAAATTATTATATAACATATTTTCACTAAAGATATCTGCCTTAGCAGGCTTAATAATTCTTTTTGTTTAAGCCCCCAACATTTCCTGTCTTACAGAAAGGCACCCACACATCCTACAAGCAGCAAATAATGTAGAAATGAACTGGATATTTCTACATATCTGCATGCCCTGTACCCCTTCTAAATCTTTTTAAAGGGCTAAAGAAGGGAAAGATACTTGCCTTCATTCTTCACTGCCTTGCAACTCAAAGCCCTTTCAATGTGAGAACTCTAAAACAGCCAGGTTGTAGGCCATGTCATGAGATCCATGCTGATCTCAACATGCTGAAGAATCACCTTTATTGGACAGTAAATATTCATCGACTGTGTTATTACTGATCTCACTATAGAAGATCAGTAAGTATTATGCTGTCAGAACAGCAGCTCTGATTAAAATCCAGCTGCCTTGAATACTGATAAATAGTACTGCTCTCCCAAAATCAGCAACTAAAGAAAAGACGTAGAGACTGATACCTATATTCACACTTAGGACAAAATGATATACATCAGAAAAAAACTAATTTCAAGTGACAGATTTACAGAGCTCTGTTAGAGGACATGTGTGCAAGTCTTAATATGTTTTGGTTCCTCTCTATCTATCTTACTATTAGGTAGACTTTAAAAAATAGCAATACTATAAAATGAAAGAAGACTTATAGTGTAATATTACTAAGTAAAAAAGCTGGAGACTCTAGAAAAAACAGTGTAAGAGAGAAGCCTGCTCCAGATGAGCCTGGAGAAGTGGCATGAAGTGTTGTCTACAACAAAACCTCCTCCATTTTGAAAAAAAAAAAAAAATTAGCATTTCTATCTTGTGTCAAGCCTTTCTGGTTATCTTGGGAGCAGCCTTTTTTTACAGAGCTCAGCTTTTCATTACAAACAATTACCAAGTCAGGAGAAGGCAGCAGGGTAGCATCATCACAGTTCTGCAAAGTTTCATGCAAGACATCTTGAGAACAAAATCAATGTCTAATAGACTTGCACCAGTCAGTTCAGAAGCCACTGCCATGAAGGTTTCCACATCTTTGAGGTAATCAAGAATCACCTCACCTGGAACTCTGAAGCATCTGAGTCCTTAGACTCTACCTAATATGAAGCATCAGCATTGTTTGCTACCATTTTAAAGTGATTCCTTTAATCTTTTTATTATTTACTCTTCTTTCTTTAGTATTATGTATTAATATTACAGTACCATCTATGGAAACAAATTAAAATTGCAGCTACCCTCACAAATATAGCCCTATTATCCTAGGTTCTGTTCAAAACTCACTGATAATAAGGCAGAGTCCCTTGCCCGAAGTGCTCATAACATAAAGATGACAAAAATAAAAGTAAAAAAGTGGTGGCCCAGTGCATATTACCTATCACTAGTTTAAAAACTTTCCTAATTCCAAGACAATGGTACCACATTCTTTTTCTTTTTGGTACTTGACATTTTTTACTGTCTCTGCTGTCCTTACTTTATATCTGAACATCTCACTTTTTATTTTTAAGAATGTGAGTATGTGTGTGCATAATCTACAACTCAGCCAAATCAATATACAACTCAGGCAAATTCAATAATTAGTATTTGTTTAAACTGCAGTTCTTTTATTAATGGAAGTATAGAGACAGGAAACATAAGCACAGGAATACTACATGAGGTGGTCAAAATAAGCTGGAGATAGAATCCAGGGCTTCTCCAGTTATGGACCTTGCAGTTTTCACAAACAGAACCAGGCAACTGCTACTCTTGGTCTGAGCTATCTGAAAGCTTTGTAACCAGGTTAGAACAATATTAAGACTCAGCTAATAAAATCAGTCTGGCAGCATTTGGTGGCTCCTTAATATGACTATGTATCTCCAGTTCATGAGTGGGCCAAGGGAGCTCACATGCCTGCAGAACATAAGGTCCCCACTAGATAAGGCTTTATCATTCATTAAAGAATTAGGCTACTGTTCTGATGGTAAGCGGAGAAAAAAACAAAATCAGAGCATTTTATTTTGTATGCATTCCTGGTCAGCACTAAACTTCCCTCTGGGTAGCAACTGAAAATATAGGAGATTTTGAATGCTTTCTTTAAAAAGAGAAAAATATATCCTTTAAGCAATCAAGCCTAACTGTGAGAATTAAAAATATCTCTTCCATATGTTCCAGTCCCAAGTAAAGTAATATTAAGTATGTACAAGAAAGTTCAGGTAGGAAGAGCAAATGATTAAAATAAAGTCCCCTGGGTTGAAATGCAACAGTACTGGACATAGATGAAGTATCAGGGAAAGGAGATGAAATACAAACAGGATGTGCTGTGGTGTCCAAATGAGACACATTACTAAAAAAAGTGTTGCATCATTAACCACTCCATCAACCAGCTCTGCTAGGGCTGCAAGAGACTTTCTGGTGCCAACACCAAATTCACTGACAGCAGAGAGGCCTTGGAAAATATGAGGGCCTCAGACCACTCTCTGCTACAGTTGCTAGTCCCACCTCAATACCTCAAAACACAGATGGGAGAAAAATCATAAAGGAGCCTAAGAAGAAGCAGAAGTGTTTTAGCATCTGAAAAGGAATTTCAGTTGCTTGAGCGGCCTCTTGAAAAAAAGACTGAGATTGACATCTTCTGTGATCGGTGTTTCAAAGGTCGGTCACTGGTCTTCAGTGGACGTGATGTGCTGTACACAAGCTGTGTTACCTTTGATACGTGGGCCATCTCTGGATCATCAGAGCCATCCAGAGTTCCGGAGAGAAACCACCCCACGGGTCATTCAGTAAGATGTATCAATATTTCTGTGCCCATACACTCTACCTAGAGCACTGAATGGCATCAATTTGTATTGCAGTCTAGGGGTAGTGATGATCCCCAGTGCCCCTGGAATCAGTTCTTAATCAAGAGCCCTCTCTGTCTTCCATGGCATTCCCAATACTCAGTCCAATGTATGACCAAAAAAAAAAAAAATCCTTGAATTACTCCTGATTCCATTTTTTAAAAACCATTTGGAACTCCTAACGGAAGTTTTTAATGAAAGAGCTTCTTTTTTGGTAAAAGTTGTTGTATAAACATATTTAAGTGTTAGAGGTAAATGTACGAAGAACCCACTGCATCCACTGTAAAAATATTTATTGTAGTTTTACTCAACCAAATTTTCTGATTTCTCTCATAAGAGTAACTTCTGTGTTTTTGCAGCTCATTTGGAAAAATATATTTAAAATGTTTATTCAGACTTAAGAAAATTCATTCCTTTTTTAATTACCTTTTTTTTTTTTTTTGAATTGACAGGAAAAAAAACTAGTCAGTCCCTACTGCCAAGCTCTCTCAACATTAAGTTACAAGAATATATTCTGAAATTTTAAGAGTTTAAGAAAAATATCCTCTATCATTACTTTTTATTCTTACAAAAGAAATGTGGATTATTTACTTGTGAGCTATGTATTTAGTCATATTCAAGTTTTCTTTTTCATGTCTGTGAAGCAGCCAGTACCTCCTTCAGCATGAGTTATTCTTTCACAAACACTAAACAAAAGCTGGGAGCGAGAAAAAAAAAAAAGACAAAAAAACAAACCATAGTTAAGAAATAGGATTCCCTTGATTGCAATCCCACAGAAACTGGCAAAAGACTCGGGGACATGAAGCTCCTATTAGCCTGTTTGTTTTTAATTGACTAGATTTCAAGTTGACAGTGGCCCTTTTAGCAGTGTACAGAACAAAACAGCACCACACGGCCAGCACGATCCATTTAAAGTGGTGCTCTCTTATGTCCCCTGCTGAGGAGTGCGCCATATGAGCCATCAGTAACGCCAAGTCAAAGGCCAACCATCAATAAAGCTCTTGCTGTGATGGAGGATATGTAAACAATGGACCAGCCACTTTTAGTGGTAGTTATGAGAGAGCTAAATCTTAAGTAGGGTGACACCTACTTGACAATTATTTTTCCCCTTGAGATTTTACCAAATATTGTATTTTATCTGGGCACTGTTGCTTGCAGTAAATATTTTAGTGCAGACCCTATTGTGCACAGATTTCATTAAATAAAGGGAAAATATTGGAGACCTCTTTTCTAGGCACAAATCTGTGAAAGTCAGTGGGAACTTTCTCAATGAATTTGCTGTTCTCCAAATCACATCTATAATCAATATGTTGTTGTTATGCAGGTATTACAGTGATGAGAACTAAATAAAGCAGATACAGGTGTGTGCTCCCTCATTATACACATTGTTAAATGTGCACTATTTTGCAGTATAGTTCAGCATATTGAAACTAAAATTCTCTTCCCAACTGTATGTAGAGAGTTAAAAATTCCCACAACAAAGTTTGTTGAGAAGTGGCTATTATTTCAGAAAGAAGAGACCCATAGAATTTAATAAGGATTGTTGCTTTTGTTCATCCTTCTCACATTCCTGATATGGAATGGATTAAGCTTTCTGTGGGAACGATCTACTTCTGTATATCCCAGAATAGTTCTTTTAAATCCTATTAGTTTAATTTTGCAGGATATCCCCATAATTTGACTTAATTGAACAAATTAAGAAATCATATAAACTCCATTGCAAGGACATACTTTTATCATCCTAACCAACCCTTTGTTGGCATCCACCCCATATATGACTCATCCCATTTGATCACATTACCATTGACAAGGACACACCAACCCACAAAAGAATTTGATGGACATCCACTCCAGAGCATTAGCAACGTTGCTTCCTGTTCTTGAGATCTGACTGTGTCTGTTGACAGCTCTCCAAGCACATTCCCCCATTTCTAGAATGAAACTGAACCTTTGCACTTTATTATTATTATTATTATTATTGTTCTCTTTCAGCAAAAAAAAAAAAAAAGGTAATCGGGCATGAAAAGTTCAAATCCATTAAATAAAAACTCAATTTAAAATATTTTCCATCCACCGAGGCAGTCCTATTCATTATGCTGACACCGTACTCCACCTCTGTGCCAAGTGGATCACTCAAAGATGCCCCCCACCACTTTCCTGGCATTTGGTATGACAAGTAAATCTGCTGCGCACACATTACTTTAGAGGGCATCTCAGTTTTACATAAATAACAAGCAGTATTTTTTTTACAGAACCTTTAAATTCCCAAGTTGAATTCTGTAACTATCAGACACTTTTAATGAAATTGTTCAAGTTGAGTCTTTCCTTTGGAGAGACTCTGAGAGGTCATATATGGAGTCACTCATGGCTCCTGAGTTATATTTCTGCTGCTTGATTCACTTTAAATTTTTGAACAGCCCCAATCCCCCCTCAGATTACTCTGGGGGGGATTACTCTAAATACAAATGATATAAAAAAATAATATCTTTCCCTAACAAAGGAAAAAAAAAGAAGCAATTAAAATAGTAAGAACCACAATCAAAGAACTCGCATGTTACAGCCATTTGGTCCCTTATTCATTTAAAAAGCAAAGCAAAGTGTTGAAAAGTTTCAGCTATAGGTTAAATTCTCTGTTTTCACAAAGGTTATTTTTCCCATAAGGGTTTTTAGTACAGAGTTATTTTATAGAGACAGTAGATTGCCTTAATACCCATTATAATTTTTATTCTTTAAGGCCAGCAAAATATTTTCCCCCTACAACAATCTTCCGGGGACGCAAATCGCAGCTACTTTATTCTTTACATGCCGAGTTCTGAATTCCAATAAAAAAGCTAAAGAAGGACATCTAGTGGTAACATGCACAAAATTAAGCATTATCAGCGGGAGGAAAAACCTACTGCCATGCCTAGGGAGCAGAGAGGAATGCTTTTTTCTAATCAGCGATGTGGCATGGTTTGAAAGGAAGACTAAAATAAAAAAGATACAGATATATAGATACCAACTTAAAATGCTAATACACTTAACACTAAACTCAACAGCCCAAAACTTGGGCCAACTTAAAGAATGAAACAAAACACAGGAAGAGTAAGCTGTAAGACTGATATCTCTGAAGAAAAGACACAATACTCAGAATGAACTGACTTTAAATGAAAGACCCTTAAACAAACAGATCTCCCATAGAATCCCAGACAGAAAGGAAGCAATTGCATTCTAGGTTTTACTTGCAGAATAATCCTAAGAAAAACTGACAGGACCAGCAGAATTAACTTAATTTACTTTGGAAGTATACAAAACTCCAATAAGGGATTGAGCATCAAGAGAAAGTAAAATTAAATCCCACTTTGACCACTTATTTTAGCAATGCACATATTATCATAAACACCACAAAATACTTAAAAAGTCTTAGTAAAATAAACAGTTTACAGCTAGAGAGTCAGGTCACTATTACCAGGCCCTTTTCTGAGGTGAGGATGAGAGTTTAACAGCAAATTCCAAATTGCAGGAGATGTAACAGCAAAGTGGTGCTAGTCACAGACACAGCTAACATACCAAAGAATATATATATTAACAGAGTCTTCTGGAAATATCTCTTAAGACTCCCACATGAGGAACATTTATGAGAGAGCAGCGGAAGAAGAGGGAAGGGACGGGAAGGGAAGGGAAGGGAAGGGAAGGGAAGGGAAGGGAAGGGAAGGGAAGGGAC
>JAWLRI010000720.1:3211908-3224135 GCA_034781795.1 Crypturellus tataupa
GGAAGGGAAGGGAAGGGAAGGGAAGGGAAGGGAAGGGGTTTGTAACTGGCTCTTCCATAAGTAAAAAAAAATCTGAATGTAGAACAATGAATTTAAAATCCTAATAAAACATATGCCAAATGTCCGTTTGCCTAAGATATGGAAAGTGGTGCTTAGTTAACTATGAACCAAGAACACGCTGCTATAAATGAGGAACAAAACTCTCACATTGGCCTCTATTGAGTCTCTGTAATGTTGGGCAGCTGTTCTCTGTAAAAATGCAACCTATTCATAAGTTTATTGGGAGAATTTATGTAGCAAACAACTTTGTGTTGCAAATTAGTATTAGTAAATATAGTACTCAGGCATATTAAAATAGAACTGCAACTAGTTACAGAAAACTGGATTTTTAACATCATTTTCTACTGAAAGATGAAGCAGATGAACCTTCTAACAATTATACAGAGGTCTTTAAGACATCAACAAGTTAAACCTGCCTTCAGGACTTGTGTGGCTCCTGCAGTAACTCAGCATTGCAGTTCCACTTCTTACACAGATCTCTTCAGCTCCTCCCTAAAGGAAGGTTTAAAGAGAGATGAAGCACAGACCAGTTCTTCCAAAGAACCGGGAGAACCTTGGGAACGAAATCCTTTCTGCCCAACTGCCAGGTAAACCCCCTTTGCAGTGAACCACCTTTCTGATATTCCATGAATGTATTGCAATGTAAAGGGTACTTTTCCAAAAAGAGGCAATCAAGTATCAAATGTAAACTTTGATGTAAAAAAAAGGGTTGATCCTTCCTCTTCCAGTGCTGTACACATGATGTCAATTTTGGAGCAGCTAACTGCAGTAACTGAATAACTGCCCTCATTTTTAAAAACTACATTGTTTTTAATGTCTACATTTAGTATGCAAATATTCTAGAGCGAAATGAAGCCCTAGAAAAGAGTTAATTAATCTGTCTCGCAAAGTCTCCAACAAAGATCTCACACAGACATGGAAGACATTCTGTGATCAAACTAACCTCAGCACAAGGGCAGCCATTTCATAGGGTATTTTCCACTAGAGGTCAGACTGGAGGAGCTAACAATTCAATTTAGCCTTTAAAATCTGTGTGTAGGAGTGAGTAATAGAGTTTGGGAATTTTTTAAATCATTACCCTTTTAATACTGCATTGCTTCACTTAAGCCAAATCACAAAGATATGTTTTTTCAAAATGCCCAACAGCTGGAGTTATTTAAACACCTGAGTATTTTAATGTATGTCAACACAACCTTTTTCACAGCATACAGTGTTCCATGTCAATTGGCAGGACAATGTCACAATGAAAAAGGGAAAAGGTTTTCTTCAAATTCAGCACTGCACTGGAATGAAAAATGTGAGAAAAGAGACAAAATTCCTATGATTTTAAGAGAGCATTTTTTAAATTTTGCTTTTTACTTTTAACCTTTAGAAAGGAACGTGTTTACAAAACTGGATTTAATCCGTTTCTGTTAAAAACTACAAAAACAAACAAACAAACAAACAACAACAACAAAAAAAAAAAAAACGAGGAAGCCATATGGCTAAGCATGGATTAATGACCGTAAGATGTTTCAGGTGTGTATAAAATATTACAACTCATGAATGCTTTGAACTAAGAGACTGAACTTTTCTTCTTCTCTGTTTTGATGACTTTGCAATTTCACCATTTTCAGAAACATTGTCCAGCTTCTTGAAGTAAATACCTTGAAGGGGATGAAGTTAAGACTTCTGAAAATTCATGGAATCACTTAATATACTAACAATAACTTTAAACATGTATTTCAGTGTGATTGATAGGACATGAAGTCACGCTCAAATGGCACAAGCTCAAATGGCTCAGTTGCACAAATAAGAAATATTCTCAACCAGTCATTGCCTAAAGCATACCTGTCTGCAGCCCTGAAAACCAGAACAAAGTAATTTTGTCTAGAGTCACTAAAGTTCACCCGCAGAGATGAAATCTAAATTGAGAAGTACCTGACATGTCTATGCTTCTAAAAACAAAGGGGCACATGAAGCTCACTTGGAGGTGACAGTACCTAACTTGATCCAGTCAAGCAAGCTAGAAGACTCTGGGTTGACCTTTTTTTTCATGTCTGCCACGGACTACCTTCTTCTCTACCTTCACAAGCTCAAAACTCGCTACCCGCTGGTAACAGTCAGTCATTTAATTAGAGTTAAGGATTATTTCATTTAATGAATTATAACAGAACCAGATCATCTCAGTCCTAAATCCACAGTAAATGGCAGCTACAACTAGGGCATCTGTCTCACATTACTTTTGACACCTGCTAAAAGAGCAAGGCCATACTGGTAATTTTTTTCTGTTTAGTCATCTAGTAAATTGGCATAATTGATTCCAGGAGCTAAAAGCATTTATCTACACCCTGAAATTTTAAAAATACATATATATATAATTATTCACTTGTTTTACTTAGTATTAGGTATCACAGGTATGACAATGAAACAAATTCTGTAACTTATCATCACTGCATAAAATCTTACAGAGATGGCTACATATCCATTTCATTTCAGCACACACCCTATTAAAAAGAGAAATTGGATAATGTACATGTTTTAAAAGAGGAAGATTTGGTTTAGTTCAGGAGTACATTCGCTCATTTTTCCTTTACTAGTTATTCTAAAAGTAAAATAACTTTTTTTATTTACCCCTATACAACAATTGAGTATTATACAGATATGGTATACACATCCCTAACACACAGCCTGGAGAATTGCAAGAGCCATTGTAAAAGAGCTACTCCAAAACGCTTCCATAGAGCTGGCAGTCAGGAGTTTCACTGAAGCTGCTACGGCAGATTTCACAGATTGAGCCTGTACCCCACCCAGATAGACAGATGGTATTTGTGGGAGCAAGGAAAATAAAATACAGGTTTAAAATAAATGCAAGAGAAACACTGAATAATATTGAATCACTCTAGGTATTTTAAAGGGTTTCTGTTTATTTTTTTCTGCTTCTCAGCATATAGCGAGTGTATGTTCAGGACTTTCATACCGTTGAGCAAATAGAAGGGATTTAAAACTAGTTTGGCTTCAAATTTAAGGTCACAGAAATAAGGATAGGCTCTGGGTATTTCACTTCAGAATTTCTGTACAGAAGTTTAATGCAAAAGCAGTTGAAAATGCTGCTTCTGAATATGTCTGGCAATGGCAAGTATACTGCATCACTCCTGCTTAACAATTTGTGACATTTTGACATCCTAACATATCTGCTAATTAACTAGATCCCAATTTTAGACTTAAGGTGTTATTGTTATACAATAAAAAAAAAAAAAAAGATATTTGAATACACAGAACAACACCTTCTTAATCCTACTGTAGGCATACCAGAAAAATTTGAAGTTTGAAAAAGAATCAAGAAAGAAGACAAACCAGAAAATTTTGAAATTAAGTAGATAAAAAACCACTAAGAATCCCTCTATTAGAAAGCTGATACTGAAGAGTTTCTCATTGCACCACAAGGGCATTTGTAATGCTAATGCAAAGGAGTAGCTTTGCAACTGATCCTTCTAACAATGGTGGTTACTTTATCCTTTTCAATGGTTAAAAGGACACAGCTAGGAAGAAGAAACAACTACAGGGGAATGAGGGAAATAAGAGCTTTAGGTGGTGGCCTTTGGACATAAGGAGGCTGTGCAGTCACAGGCAGATCAAGCTGAAATGGCAAGTTGACTCTGACATCTGTTGCTTTGGGCCCCAAAAACATGGGTCCAGGCACTTCTTCCTCCATCACTGGTGATTCTCAAGCTAGGAAGAGTTGACTGTGCAATCTTACCTCATTACAACTGTTCCATCCAAGGTAGCTGTTGTGGAGCTCCCAACAAAAGTTAACAGAAAGAACTGCAGGAAAGCAGCACAGGTAGAATATGGTGGAAAAAAAGGTGCAAGAAGAAACACGAAAGTCCATGTTTCCTGTTGGACTACCTGTTAATAAAGTGGTACTGATGTATGTTTATGTTGCCATCTCAGCAACTGAAGCCCTACAATGTTCTACTTTTTAATTCTTATTTGAAGCATCCTCTTTCCAAAGGACCCATCTCTAACTTGCGAGTTAGACCTAATTTTTGAAAAAATAGCATTCACTTGTTAATTTCCTACACTTTTTTTTTTTTTTTTTTTTGGTACACATGACTTCTTAAACACTACACTTAAATTGCAACTTCTTTGGATTAAACCAATCTGTGTCCTTTTTGACACCTCCTGTCAGATTTCCCAGTTACAGCCTAGTGTAATACCTGAGCTTCCCCTGACTTATCTCACAATTGTGGTTATATATGTAGACCCTAATATGATATGCCTGGCACTACAAGCTTCCATGCAAAGAAAACAGAAGAGCCTTTGGCATTTACAGGCAGCAGAAAGAATCCTTAAGGCTCTCTCTGCGCTGTCCCTGGAATGGCAAAATCCATTAGAACAGCCTCTGGCATAGAAAAGCACAAAAGAAAAACAGATGCAAGACATTAGGCTCTGATTATTGCCATTTAAAACTTATCAATGTCCAGCATGTTAGTTATAAAGTCTTTCTTGGGTTATTTTTGCTCATGAACTCTACTCCTATTATTTACGCTGCAGCTACAAAACAAACAAAACAAAAATGATAGCAAAGAATCTTTAAAGAAAATATTTCAAACTAACACATCAGAAAAATATCAGCAAAGAGCAAAATTTTTTATCAGCAACATATTTATGAACACAGCATGACATACAGCTAATTATAAATTCACTTCTGAATTACCGGGTATATGCATTTGCAAGTGTCACCTTTTATGCTGAAATCATCCCAAACAAAGAAATTTCTCTACAAAGTATCCACATTTTATCTGACTACAAAACCTAAATTTGGAGCAATTTCAACAAAAATTACTTCATATTTTCACCAGTGTCACTAAACAGGACTTAGCACAAATGCCTTTTTTTTTTTTTTTTAATCTATTCAACTGAGAAAAATGGAACTGCTATGGTTTGGGTTTTGAATCCCAAAGTGGATTATACAAACATCACTTTCATCAGTTTCTTTACAAAAAGCCTAGCATTACTTGCTATATCTTATTATTAAGGTAAATATTCTTCAAAGAACTGTATGATTGGAATCTCCATCTGATATATAGTGACATTCTATTTGCTGGCTGCAGTTAGAACAGTCAAAATGAAAACAAAAATACAAACACACTTTTTTTTTCTCTCTTGTCTTTATTGATTTAGACTTCAGAGCTAGAGCCAAAAATAGTGCATCTGTAGAAAATTACCACATATGCCATCAATACAGCATCATCATATGTTTAGAATCATAAGCACTTGACATATCACAGAGAGAAAATTCAATCTAATATTTTGGCAACGCAGCCCTGGAAAAGGGAGTATAGGGAGAAGGATTTCTTTTCCCTTCTAAAAAGAAACATATCTAAACAGGAATGAAAAGCCTCTGTTAAAAACTGGATTGAGGTCACCATGAAGGAGTTACAATGGCTCATTCAAGACATCGACACACACTGATGGAAACTCCATGTGGAATGGCGAACAGACACATGGCTCGCTACAGGTACAGCCCAGTCTTCAGCACTTTGTAGGCCATGGAGATGGTAACCACGTACCCAACTGCCCAAGACAAACCTCTGCCAGGCTGGGGAAGAGGAGTCAGGTACGCAATAGTGTGCAGGATCCTCGCCCCGGTAAAGATCCTGAAATGCAGCAAGGCTGTGGACAGCTCAGGGCCACTAAGAGCATACAGCAGTCCAATGCCAAAGAATGGGACAATATTTTCAAGGTCATTCAGGTGGTTCCTGGAGAAAGAAGCAAAGTTGTTTTACAGCCCTCAGTTTTGTTGAGCAAACCATTTTAAGCTTATTTTTCAGCATCTTAAAAAATGCTATTGCTAATGTCCTAACACAACCATTACCTTGACCTGAAGTGTGGGACTTCAGTTGCTCAAACGGTTTTGTCACATTCACCTGACATTGCCATGCTCTGTGTCTTGCAGCACCCTGCATTTTTAAGCTTCTCATTTTCTGCATCAAAGGCCTTCAGGATTCTCTCTAGAACCACGGTAATGTTTGGGGACTTGCATCAGGTGTATGACTGCATCTTGGAGAGGGATGCAAGGATAGGAAATGGGGAAAGAGACGCAGCTGGAAATTTCTTGTAACCTCTCTCAACTGTCATGTGGATGACGATGACTGCAAAAGCTAGGCTTCTTTGCCCAGATGGTCTATTCCAAAACTAAAAACTCAGCATGTAGCATCCATAAAAAAATATGAAACATGCTCTCACTTGCATAGTCCTGTCATTTCTCCTATCTTTTTATCTATTCTTAATTTTGAAGTTAATGTTCTGTGTTGCATATACAGTTTAACTCAGAATGGTACTCAGCAATATTCAATTTGTATTATATGCAAGAAAAAAAAAAAAAAAAAGGAAGAAAAAAAGAAAAAGTGACAATTTTACAAACACATTTTGTTCTTGCTGTACTCAACAGTTTCCAATGTCACTTTTGGACTCTACTTCCACAGTGAATTCAAAGCTAAGAAGCTTTTATTTTTTCTATCAAAATTTTAGGAAATTCAGTCATCTTAACGAATGTTAATTTTAATCATCTAACAGTTTTGAGTAACTATTTTGGTTTGTCTTCTTCACTAAAACAGCTGAGAAAGTTTGAATTTTGAAACCAGGTATAATTTACTATAGATGTGTTGAGACTGAACTCTAGATCTTGATGAATTTTTCTATACCTCTTCCTGAACTTTCCCTATTCCTTTTACCTCTATAAATAAATTATAATTCCAGCCAAATTTGCCGATTGAAACATCTTCTAAGCTTCAACTAATTATGTCAAATTTCAGTGCCAAGTAGAAACAAATCATAGAGCTGTTTTTTAGCTGCCTTCTGAATGCATTTATCATTACAAACAAAAATATCCTCCAGCAATTTTTTTTTACCAAATAAACTGAAGAAAGCAGTGTTGCTTCCTGTCTATAAATGCAACAAATCCCAATCACTTATAAAGTAAGTCATACTTCAAATCTACGTGTCATTCCCTGTTGCTATGAAGATACAGTAGACATTCATTAAGAGGTAGTGCTTAGAAGGAAAAATAAATAAATAAAGGATGCTGCAACCTGCAACACTACTGAAGTCACTAGAACCAAGTTGAGTTAATAGTTCCATGGAAGTCTAAACAGTGCTGCAACACAATTGCGTAGGATTTAAGACCAGAGTCTTTAAAAATCTGATCTGTCAATGACTCTAAGAGGTCGTTGTCATTTTCCTATCTTAATTTCCTAATTTAACCCCTGAGATTAGATTCCAGGAGAAAATTACAAATATATACTGGAGTTCACGGAGCTACAAACATTTTCAAGGATGCACTGTTCTAGAAGCAGAGTTGTTACTTATTTTGAAAATCTTCACCCATGAAGGTTCTAAAGGGAGCAGTTCATTCACATTTTTGATTCCCCAAAAAATAAACAGTAAACAACCTGGTAGCTTCAGTAAGAATAAGATATGGAAAACATTAAGACATTAAAGCTCCCTTTGTTAGCAAAAATATATCAAGCTGCATCAAACAGCATCTCCAAAGATATGATTTTGAAATAAAAAACTTTTGCCCCAAATAAAATTTAATAAATTGCAACATTTAGCCCACTGAAATATAGTTTACACTCCACTGTGAAACTTGCAGAGCCAAATACATAGCTGCTATGCTATTAATAGCATTCTTCCAGAAGGCTGGTCAACTTCCCTGCACAGTTGACACATTAGTGAGTAACCTCAATTCAGTCTAACAAAAAGAGCACAAGCTTCAACTCCTACTCACTATATTTCCCAGATTAGGCCCTCATTACAACTCTGAGTTCCATAGCAGTTTTACTCCTTTTCCCCCTGTTATTTCCTTTACACTTTAGCAAAAGGTGTAACCATCACGGTTCACGCTCAGATTATAGAGAAAGCTGATTTACACTTAACTCACTGCTTTGTACCAAATCATATTTACTATCACATTTTGCAATCTTCTTACCAATTCCCCCACTCGTACTTAATATTATCCAAGAGTTAGCCATTATAGCCTATGGTTTATTATTTTGGTATGCTTTTTGATCATTTTTGAATATGGAATAGTTTTTTCATTTAGACAGATTATAAGATTACAACATAAAGCAACACACAAAAAACAAACACATAGGTTTGCCAAAGAAGGGGGGTGAAATTATTTCCTTTATTACAAAATGCTATTTAATAATAATTTTTGATAGACTTCCATGCTTACCTGCGTACGCGTTCAACATCTGTATCAGTTCGCAGATATTTTTTAGCATTCTCACCTTTACCAGATGGTATATCTTCTGGGTTGGCAAATGCCTATTTGAAACACAAACACGTAAGAGACATTAGAAGCAAGAAGGTTTCCTCTAATCAGGGGAGCTTGATATAAAGGTTGCTCTTATTACTAATGGCTCTTACTTACCTAACTTACCTGAAGTTAAGTGCTCTGGGAATAATACCTTATTCAGTGCATTAGTGAATTCTTGAACCTAGCTTGGTTTGCACACTGCAATGCAATTTATACACATAGCTTAAGCCTTCTTATAATAAGATTGACAAACACGGACAACCACTAACACTCCATCTGAAGCAACTCCGGAGAAGAGTCAGGAACTGGAAGACAGAACTGCTGTTGGTACTGAATAAGTCCCTTTTTCACTACTCCTAGCAAATTATCTTCAAATCCTTTTGGACTCACTCCTTCTTCAGAAAACTACACAGTCCAAGAGGCTCCTCATTTATGATCAAGTTGTCTCCTTTCTTCATAGGCACCAATCTTGCCAATTATACTTCCCTTTTATCTCCAAATACCCTAAGACACTGTATACAAAGTGCCATGTACTTGAGTTAGCACAAACAATAGTAGATCTCTCTTTGCTACCACATGCAGCAACATCTGTGGCAGTATCTGTGGCAACATCTGCAGCAACATCCTTTGGACTGTCCTGGCTGTATAGGCAAGATTTTTTTTTTTAATTTAAGAGAGCTACATGATTGCTTTCTAAGGTAGTCTAGTTCTCTTTCTGTGAAATATTCTTGAATTCTATATAGGCTATACTAGGCTATACAATGCTCAATTTTCAGTTGCGCTCAACATCTTAGAGAGCTGTCTGAAATCAGCAGAGACCCAAATGCCTTACAATAAAAAGCACTGACAAACATCACAGACAGTAGGTTCATTCTGAGGGGTTCTCTTACACCCCGAGAAGGCATCTCTACAACTGGACTGCAGCAAAGTCCTTGCAGCACACACCGTCTCGCAGGACCTTGTTTCCAATAAAGGCCACTAGCACTTGCCTAAAGATGATGGGAAAGAGGGCAAATGCATGAGACTGTAAGAGACAGTCTCATAATTAGGTATAAAGACATTCTCCTTTTGAGGCTAACACAGCACCAATAGGCCAAATCCTAAGCACTCCACCATAAGAGGAGGGAGAAAACAAATCCCAAAACCCAACATGGAAAAGGTATCAGTATTTGAAAGCTGAGAAGGAAAGAAGCATTTTTAATACCTCTGAATTTTAAGAGAAATTTCACTCTGTTCTGCAGTATTCACTTTTTTTTTGCTTTTTCTTTTTCTTTTTTTTTTTTTTTTTTTTTTTTTTTTTTTTTTTTTACCTTTCTTCTGATCCTGAAGTATGCTGTTATACAACTCATTAGCATCATTTTGAGAAGAACAATAGTTGCATAGGTAGCATAAGCCCGGAAGACTTCATTGTCAATTAGCTGGGTCAGTTTAGCCATTTCTGCAATTCTCACAGATGACCTTTAAAGAGAAAAGAAAAAAAAAGACTAACATTATAATAATCGAAAGTACAATAACATAACTGTCAGAATAGCTTTCTTTAGCATCACTGCAGTGACAGCACAATTTTTCTTCTGTGAAACATTTATTTTCAAACAAATTCATTTTTCTTGAGTTTACTTTCACAGTGACACAATGTTGTATTTTAAGATTAGAAATTATGCTACCAGTTATTTTTTCTCTTTTCTAGCATCTGCTTATTAAACTGTCAAAGTATAAATCACCAAAATATGTAACACGGTTGCAAAGAAGAGTTCTAGAAACTAGTACACTTTTCCATACCCCCAGTTAGGTCAATTTGTTTTAACAATTACTGGATAAAAAGCGTGTGATATTTATAAATGTGTTTTCCCAACTTAATGGTTGAAGTGGAAAATTACTCCTGCCTACATTTTTCATAAAATAACACATTCATAATGACATTTAAAAACCAACCAATACCTTCTACCCCGTTATAACTTGTGATTGAGGCCAATTATATATATGTCTATGGTTTTTTCCCTTTAGTGATTTAGTAGGAATCCATAAAACTAGCAATCCTTAGCTACTAGCCACTTCATTCATTTTGAGACCAAAATAACTTTCCCTTTAACTGCACTCTTTCCTGGACTGTGCTTTTAATAGCAATAATAATAAAAAAGAGTTACATTACGTACAACTCTAATGACCACTGCCACTGACTTCAGCAAGGTGACAGAGCCAGGTACTACAGGAGAGAGACTCAATTAGTTGGCCACAGCACAAAACACTCATTCCCAAAGGGCATCTTTGGTGTGAGGGCGGGCAGCGTGCAGGCGAACAGCTTTTTGGTAGGTGAAATACACCTTGGTTGGGCTGGAGGGGATTTTGCTCCTGGTTTTATCCATCCCAAAAAGAGTGTCTGGGTCATGGGGCCAAGCAGCGTGCCTAGGGGCTGTGAGAAATTCAATACGCTTTTCTCTCACATCACAGTGCAGCGGTTCTCAAGATAACCGGCGCTTCAGCAAAGATTTTCTCAGGAAGCACTTGGGAGGGAACAGAAACTGTAATTTGTAACTTTGTATCACACCAAAAACTGGATAGAGCTTCACAGAACAAAAGGAAAGTAAATCCATAGTTTCTTCAGAGCCTTCTTCCTCACTGAACATGAAAGTCATGCTGAAAAAGCACCCAAGAACCACGCAGAGTCATGAAAAACTACTTGCCAATTTCTGAACGTCCTTCCAACGGGACCTGTATCACATTCAACCTGTTTTCTCTACTCGGGGGGGTGGGTTAGCCTCTTCAAATCTCCACAAAGTTCATGCCCTCATTTCACCAGGACAAGGCAGGACCAAGAATCTTACCAAAAGTGAGAAATTCATAGCTGTAACTCCATTTGAAAAGGCGTACAAGACCTCTAAACTGTACAACAGCACAGGGTTGGAAGGGATATACTATTTTTACGGACACCATAAGCAGCCTAATCTGGATGCACACTGCCTTGCCGTGGCAAAGCCTGCATGCGAAACCAGCCTGCATGCAAAACGAGCGCCAAATCTTGACCCTCGGCACGTGGCTCCTTCAAAGCAGATCAATAAAGAGACTTTGGGGGACTTTGTCCCGCTCTTTGCTCGCGGTTGCTGTGCCCAGGCCCGTGACTCTGCAAAAACCCGCACGGGAGCTTCTGGCACACAAGCCATGGGGAGTGCCAGCTTGGTCTACAGCAGGGTGAGAGGACAGGGGTGGCCTACACGGGATGACTGTGCACTCGTGGGCTTGCAAACACCCACCACGTGCCCATAACCTCATCGGCGGCATCTCACTGTCCTCGCTGGGGAAGTCGGTGGTAGCAAGCACCAAACTAGGCTGCCCATCTCCTTGCCCTGCCTAAATCAGTCACCAAAGGAGCGACACACACTGCATCAAAGTTTAGTATACCGAAACCTCTGCAAAACACTCCAGGCTTAGCACAAACTTTCGTTTTGAGGAGAAAGGGAAAGCAGCGACTCCACACGTGGCCGCCTCCCTCAGATCCCTGCAGCGACTGTACCGGGGCCCAGGTCAACCCCATTCGCGGCAACGGGGCAGGAGAGCAGGTCAACCTCAAGCGCGGTGACCGGGTGGGAGAGCAGGTCAACCCGTTCCGCGACCACCCGCCGTCTGCAGCTGTCAAACCGCGGCGCGGGCCAACGGGTCTCCGCAGCCGCCTCCGCCCTCCTCCAGAACAGCGAAATAACAAGCAAAACCGCCGAGGGAAACGCCGCTGCGCTCCGCGAGGCGCCTCCATCCCCTCCCGCCGCCGCGGGGCCCGCAGGGCGCCCGGAAGCGCCGCGCCCCCCTGCCGCCGCCATGGCGCAGCGCTCACGCACCGCGGCCTGGTCCCCTCGGAGAGCGCTGCCCA
>JAWLRI010000720.1:3224172-3259847 GCA_034781795.1 Crypturellus tataupa
GCGGACGGGCCTGCCCGCTCCTGCCCTGCCCTCCCTGCCCTCCCCGCGGTGCTCCGCCTCCCCGGGCCGCGGCAGCCGCCATGGCCCGGCCTGCCCGGGCTTGTGTGCGGCGTGGGCGAGAGGGGGGCGCAGCTGGGGCCTGCGGGGAGGATGGAAGAAAAAGAGAAAAATACCCCAAGTTTGAACATCCTCCGACTGCAAAATAAGGTTAAAATACGCGAGAGAGAAACCCAACGCTGCAACATGAGCCCACCGTCAAAAAAAAACAAAAATAGCGCTGATCCGAACTCTATTCCTGCCAGCTGTAACAAGCTTTTAGGCTAAAAAGCTCATAATAAGAAGAGTTGACTGAAAACACAGACAGGTTTGCTCAAATATACAGTAAGGGGTACAGAAATAAATGTAGAAAGAAAGATAATTTTTAAAGCTAAAATTACTTGAACAAAGATTTAAGAATCGGGATCGTTTTTAAAACTGGCTCAATGAATTGACTTATTAGAAAAAGGAAACAAAATGATTTGGGTGCTGTTAATTTCAGGCAGAAGTTGTATCTTCATACATACATATAATGTAGCCCAATCATGTAACATAATTAGTGCTTTGTACAATCAAATTGGAATGATTTTCTTTTACCTCTTTTTTTTTTTCCCCCCCAAACTAACGCATACCCGGTGCCAGTTTAAGAAGAATGTAAGTTTAACAGAGTTAAACCAAGCCCCTGTTACTATACTTGAAAGCGAAAGTTGGCAATTGTTTTATATGCACTTCTCAGAACTAGACTTGGAGACATCGAACAGCCTGGAGAAAACATGTTTTTCACTAGATTTGTAAATATAAAAAGGAGTAGAAATGCATCCAGAAGTTCTACAGAAAATATCCTTTCTTTTTCTATTTCTTATTTCAGTTTTGCAGATTATGGAATTTTAGATTGATGTATTCAATCTTAAATTCAAAATTGAAAAAGCTTCACAGCCTGAGAGTCTTGAGGCCAACATTTTACTATTTTTTTTCCTAACATTGTTGAAGTCCCCTAATTCTAAGAAAGAGAACAGGAGGAGGGAGGAAAGAGAGAGAAAGCAAAGAAAGGAAAGTAGGAAAACAAGAAATTAAAACAAAAAGAGGTAGAGAAAAGGAAGGAAGGAGGGAGGCAGGAAGGGAGGGAAAGGCAGGAGGTGATATTTCTTGCAAACTCTGAAAGGCTTAAGCATCAGGGGTAGAAGTGTCTGTAAGCAGGATGCAAAACCAGGGCTGTGGTCAGTAGGGCAGAAGTGAACTTGCACTCAAGGTCTATTTTCTTTTAAAAGTTCACTAGCAGCATAAAGTGCCTGTAGAACATTTGAAAACTGCTGTGATCTAAGTGAGGTTAGATACATAACTGTGGTGATAGTTGCTCCTGAGGGGCTCATTCTCACAGTCCTCACTCATGTGAATTGTCCCTTTGATGCTAATAGGATTACTCCTGTAAATCAGGGATGCCATATCAGCCCAGTATCCAGGGTTATACTGATCATGAAGGGCTTGATCTTGCAAACCTCATTCATGTGAGCAACTCTTTTTCATGACAATTTTCCCATTGACTTGAAGAACTGTCCATAAAGCCAGAGACGGGAGAATCAGGACACAAATGTAGGATCAGCATAGAAGTAGGAATACAAGAGTTTTTCATTTAACCTCTAACAAGGAATGGATACTGACCGGTAAGGTCAGGTAAGTTTAATCATTCCCCTTTGATTACAAGGAGGACAAAGGAGAAGTATGATCCAGCCTTAGCCATTCTGTCTCCTTCTGTGTCTCCATTTAGCCACTGTAATTTAACTGGTAAAGACTGTACCAATATTATATTCTCCACACCTAAAGCTTCTGTTCATCACCACCTCACTAACATAAACACTTTCCTCAAACAACGGCCATTTGGTAACATTGACAAATAATGCCTCCTGCGTTAAACCAACTAATGAATTATAAAGTAAAACAAATCATGAATACTATAAGGTTTAGCATATATTTTAACTTAAAGTCTGACATGCTGTCTAAATGCCAAAAGCAAAGTGTTTCAGAATGTTTAGTATAACAGACCACAGTCAGTTTTTGTGCCACCACAATTAAAACCTACTCCCCCTGGTTAGCAAGTACTTTTGCTCTATCAGAGATGTTGACACCTATATAATTTAACTGTGATTCACATGCTCCTACTTCAGAGGAGCTCAGACTGCTGTCTAGGTTCACTGGGAAACTGCTTCAAGAAGAGCCAGAAAGGATCTTTGTTTGGTTAGGAAGGCTTCCTACTGGTTTGTTGAAGGCTTCTGCAGCATAAGCAGCCTTTTGGTTCAGCTTGTAACTCCAAAAGCTGTATACTGCAGTGTTTGTCTTCTAGTATGGTCAGTCAGGGACAACAGTTCATAAGGACAAAAAAACAAAACAAAACAGTGAACCTGCAATCCCAAATGCATAGAAGGGGGAAGGAAAAAAAAGACGTGAAAGTGACATGGATCTGATTAAAATTAAGATGAAGAGATATGGAGAGGAATTAGCATTAGAGAGCATTAGCTACAGAGATAATGTATTCAAGAGCTGACATAACAACTGAGGCAACAAAACTGAGGCTGGTTTCATCAGGGCATACTTTCATTTGGCTTAACTCCTTAAACATGTCTTAACTGTTCTTCATTTTAACAAACTGAAGCACTGTAGCACGTAGCAGCATTCTGCTTGTAAGGACTCCAAGGCAGGAAGTGTTCTGTGTTTGCACACAACTAGCCAGGTTGCATTCAGTGGGTTCAAGACTAGGTCATTAGATAATAATAATAAAAGACTCATAGGCATTTGCCTAGCTGTTTAGTAGCTCTTTGGTTTGCACGTGCTTGCAATTCTTGTGTTGGTTTTTACATCAAGCATTCATTTAAGCAGGTTTTTATTCATGATGTTGTTTGGAGAGCAACAGATCTCAGTAGCGGAGCTCAGGCTGATTATAAAGTTCCAGTCACTCACTTATGATACAGAAACAATAGTGTATAATTATGCAACCTTGCACAGTAGGTGGTGACCAACAAATAGTGAGAGCAGAGAATCCTCACCGGAATATGTCCATATGAACTGTTTTTCTGTTCAGCTATACATCATTAGCACATTATTAAAACAACAAAGCTCATCTGCTAGTCACTTAAAGAGATAATGAGTGAGGTTACCCTCTAAATTCGCTTGCTGCCTTCCATTAAGGATCGTCGCTGCTACGTGTAACACGATCTAAAGTCAGCACATGGACATATCATAAGAAATAATACCATGAAAATATCTGTAGCCTGTGCCCCATAGGCTTTGAATCTCATAGGCTTGGTTGAGGAAAACCTCAGAGATTTTGGCATGGAATACATATGGACATATGGTACTATGGAGACCAGGCACATCATGGAATACTGTTTGTCTCCATGACTGCTTCACTGCATGTGCATATTGCAGGAACTGCCTTGCCTCTGGAAATATGTCAGCAGCACAGAACCATCTTTGCAGCTGGCAGCAACATGTAGGTGCTGAAGTATTTTAAGTCTCATGCCCTACTGAAGAAAAGAGAGAAGGATCACTCTTTTCCTCAGTTCTTATGATGTTACTCCATTTTTACAATTTTTTCTATTAAAAAAATGAAATGTTTCTATCATTGAAGGCCATCAGAGATTCAAGATCATTGTAATGCTTAGATGTGTCAATAGGACAGATATTTGCCATACACCATAGTAAGTTACTTTTAATGTAATCCAATGAGAAGAGTTGTTTGTTAAACATTAAATGCAGTTTGCAGAAAAAAATCTGACCCTTTAAAATAGCACCAAAACAGCAGAAAGAGAAGAATATTCATGATACAAGTAGAAAGAGCTATCAAGATTCATATCACCATTTCAACAAGGTAAAGGCGACAAACTGTAGAGAGAAAAAGGGATGTTAGGACATTAGTATTTTACTCATCAAAGACTTAGAAGAATATAGTAAAGATAGGTTTTCCTTGCTTTACTACCAGAACTACAGCCTAGTGGCACAGCAAATTATAAAACTGTAAACCAAACTGGAAGGTTTCTTCCTGCAATGTCATTGCCATACTTCAAAGGCATTAAAAAGAATCAGTTTACGTAAACTACTGACAAGGCACAGAGCTGGAAAACTGTCTTTTAAGAGTCTGTCAAAGTATCTCTGCAGAAAAGACATTCCAAGATGTAGAGAAGCAAAACCGTGGGTTTTTTGTTGTTGTTGTGGTGTTTTTTTTTTTTTTTTTTTTTTTTTTGGGGGGGTAGAAATTTTACGGCAACTTATCTAGTACACCCACTTTTAGTATTCCTGCCTCTCTCTGTTCTACATATATGTTCATCCTGGTCAGATTGTCAACTCGGATTCCTGCTCAGTTCTTACTGACTGCTATCACTGTCAGGAACACCACCAAGAAAAACCTCCCAGGAGGCATCAAAAGAGGATTTACAATTCCACTCTTGAAAAAAAAAAAAAATTTGCTTGTGACTCAACTTTCCAAGGGTGCAAAAAGCCCATTTTTCTTTGCACAGAGTGCAAGATACAGGTAGGTCCATGTATCAAATATATCTCATCCTTTGTGTGGTGGGGTTTCTAGGTCTGTTGCATGGGCCCTTTTTTTTACTAAGCTACCACAAAAATTAAAACATCATTCCTAACCTCACTAACAACCACCTCACTCCTGTGTGGGTTGCAGCCCTTTTTCAGAGCTATTGCAAGTCAGTTACTTAGCCTCAAATGGGGAAGTTGCAATTCTGTCTGTTAACTCCAATATTGCTGTTCACTGTAAATCTTTAACACTGAATGTGTGATGCACCCCATTACAAACATCACATTGTTTCATACACTATTACGATTACTTCAGCACCTCATTTCTGAAATAGAGCACCAGTCAAGGAGAGGGGAAAAGAAAGTATTAGTGGTTTTATGCTTCTAAACCAAACTTTGCAGGTAGGGAAATGAAAAATCCACAGTATTTTACATGTGTAAAAAGTTGTTATGCCAAACTGGATCTTTGCCAATACTCTGTGATTTCTTCAGATGTCACCTCTGGCTGCAACACAGCAGACAAGAACTTGGAAAACTTAGATAACTAGGTAGAATTAAGTGAATTTTCAAGTCTCCGTGACTGGCACAACTGCAAGCTTGAAATGCTCTGTTCATAAAGCTGATCTGCACAAGTACAGCTTTCTATCAGCTGCACCATTGTAACTCACAACCCAGATTTCTTCCTCATTGTCCAGAGCACTTTTGTCAGCTTTCGTAGGATGATACCAGGGTGTAATTCAGTGGTGCTCAGGAAAATGATTAAATTGTGTTATTCAGACTCGTGAATGAGTATCCTATCCTCCTTTTGCTGAAATTTGGAATGAGGAAGATGACCACTACCTCAATGAAAAGTAAGCTAACTTGTCAAACTTACCTTTATGATATAACACTAGTTTCAGCTAATTTAAAATCATTAGCCCTGCACTGACTGGTAGTGCACTAAAAAGACTGCTATTATGAAAGGGCCAACTGCCTTCTGCCTCAATATCTATGGTTGACTAGATAAAGTTAACTTCTGGAGTGCTCCCAGATCATACTGAGAGCTTTCTGTACGTACATGTGGATACATAGACACACATACATACACATCTGTTCTGCATCGCGAAACATGCTCATTTTTTTATCATGGGAGTGTTAAACGATGGTATAAATCTTTTGCTACTGTTAATCTTAACTGGATTCATATCACAGATGCACATGAATAGGCTGAATGGATCTGTTGCTCATTATGATTCATCTAAAACTAGATTTTCTTAATTCAATGTTTGTTTATCTACCTAAAAGAAAGAGCAGCTTATCTCCCCTTTTGGAAATATTTACCGGTGCTGAAGCAGGGAGAAGAAAGTTGCACTACTGCTCAAGTGTTTATTATTGGGGAGTAACTATGCACAAAGAAAACTGAAGTGCTCCCTATGTCAATGTTATTAATAGTAATAGTCATTTGTCATTAGGTATTGTCCAGAGCTGTGGGTAGCCAGTTCTGCACTGGAATGTGTCAGTGATCTGGTGATAGGACTGTGGGGTGGGATTCTGTAGAAGTGTTTGATAAGAAGATATGGGAAGAGGAAATAGAGGCTTCTGCTTTCGTATGTTGAAAGAAAAGACTGGGGATCCCTGCTTTGAGCCAATCAACTCTTTTCAATTCGCAACTAGAAAAAAAATGTACAAGGTCAAGTTAGTACATTCTGTGCCATAAGGAATGGATGTCCATACTCTGTTTATCTGAGACTTAAATTTGTTTCCAATGGAGTTGTTCTTAATTCATGTTGAGGTATGTAGTTTATAGTCAGTGATGCAAACGTTTAAAAAAAAAAAAAAAAGAAATCAACAGTTATCTACAACGATAGGGTCTCTAAGAGGCCCTATACCTTTGCAGTGTGCAGAGACTTCCCAGATAGCACCATTATAGTTACTAACAATCTCCTTTACCCCAGCGCTCTGTTCTGAGCCAAGCCAAGTTCAGAGTCAGCAAAATGAGTTAGAACCAATATGCATATCCTCAACAGGCCAACCAACCACAATTAAACTGTGTTACCATAAATTAGGCTTAAAAGAGAGAGGGAAAGTGAGAAGGAAACAAAAAGGCAAGCATTTCACATAGAATGGGTTAAAAGTCATCCCTGATGACTAGGGATGAATACAGACAATTCAATGTTCATCAATCAGCAACTTTTGCTTTGTTTGCAAGAAAAATAACAATTTAATGTGTAGAGTCTTCCCTGTGCTTTTTCTGTCTTCCCAAATCTTTACTTCATTGCAGTAGCTCTCTGCTAACAGGAATGACACTCTGCAGGGTTGGCTGTTGGGTATTTTCTGCTGTGGTGCAAGATTACTCCTCATGATTTTATGGTGCAGCAGTAGGCTTTAATGGTCACCTGGGACAATTATTCAGACACTGTATTGTGCAATAAGATTGCTTTTGAACAGCTGCAGAAATACTTAGCAGACACACACTCCCTAAAGCCTTTGGATGGGGAATAAAAACAAACAAACCAAAGCAGCAAGACAAGAGTCTGCATCTTGTTCTGTCTTCTAGCTTGTAAAAAAGGAGTTGTGTAAGTGATTTAAAAGTTAACTGGGGCGGGAACCATTTTTCAATTATTGGTCCATATGCTGCCCAGTAAAAACAGGTACCAGTTGATGCTGAACTACTACCCAAACACAAATCGTCTTTGGGCAGAATTGTGACCTAGTGTATGGTGTTTCACCAGGAAATTTTCGTTAAAAAGAGGAAGAGGTGATAAGGTAAGGACATAAATTTGTCTCTTGTAGTGATGATTTGGAGCAATCCCATTTACAAAGAACATCACAAAATGATGACCCAAATGTAGCTCCAGTGGTCTATGTTGTTTCAAATCTTGCTCTACAAAGGGATATTCAGCTGTTCCAGCTTGAACAGAGAATGCTTATATTTGCATCAATTTTTTATGAGAGCAATTAATAGCTTTCATCAGAGCTATCTGTTAATCAAAGAATTCAGCCAGATGCGGACTTGGAAGGGAGCTGGCAGTGCAGCACAGGGAGAAAAGTACTCTCATTTAGTTGGGACTATGAGAAAGATGTTTGTCTTTTTCCCTGCAGATGGGCAGTTGGCTCCATAGGCCCTGCCAGCCCACTCCTCCACAGTAGTAGAGCTGTTTTTCTCCCAGGCACACTTTGAACATTCCCAACAGCGTGTTCTCCCAGAATGACCCCACAGGCAAAGTCAAGCTGGGACAGTGTTTTGTACTAAGTATAATGTGTTCTATGTTGGGATTTTAGTGGCTCGATACCGAGAGACTGCTTGTTCACTTTTTACTGATGTATATTCTTTTGACTTCAGCGAGGCTGCTCTTGATTTATAGCTAGATAAGCAAAATCAGAATCAGACCCTCGCTGCTCATTTCCTGAGAGCAGGATGGAGTCTTAGCTGCTCTTGCGTTCATTATATCCCTCAGTATCAAGGCTCTCAGCTTTGATTCATAGAGTTCTCTTTAATTCTGTACGTGCCAGCTCCTAGCCTTGATCACGCAGCAGCAGGATAACCATCCTCAGGAGAGCATTTCAGGTTGAGAAATTCATGAAGGGGGTGACTTTGCTGCTTACTTTCAATGACACTTGTGGAACAGCAAAGAGAAGAAGTGAATGAAATGGAATTGCCAGCCAGTTTCAAAACGTACACTCTATTATACAGCAGATGACAAATAGCATCCTCAATAACAGTTCTGGCAGCTGTGCAAGTTTTTTGTTGGGTAGTTGATTTTTTTTCCCCCATTGTAATCTTTCTTTTCACGGTAGGGCAAGATTTTCTTATCTGTGTGCACCGCAGAGCAGTAACAACTCTGAAATACTCCCTGATGCCCTTCAGCAGTCAGGGTTTTCCACAGGCCTTGTCTAGGGCAGAGGGCAAGCAGCATCTTTCTGTTGGGCAATGGGGAAAGATATGGAATTCACCGCTTCCTTCTTCCTTTCCCATTTCCAGTATTCTGACCAATAGTGTCAAATTCAGAGCAGGAGAGAAATCATCACATTTTGAAGTGGTATATGTCTAGGGCAGGTCACTTCCTCATGGATCAAAATCAGGTTTTTTTTCTTGCTGTTTTTCTGAGCCACAAAAAAGCATGTGTCTTCTTACTCAAGAAGGATTGCAAAGCAATGATTTTTTATCTTCTTTCAACACTAGTGAGCCAATCTCCTAGTGGCTGTGGCATTTAGGTATTTTGAAGCTGAAGGGAAAAAAAGCCCTTTACACTGCCTGTAGGACTTATCAATACATGGCTACAGCAAGAGTGTTGAGAACTGAGCTCTTTCTGCTCTTTAGCCCATCCTGATTTACATACAGGTGCATATTTGCAAAGGGCAATATCTAATTATTGGACCTTAGCATGTACTGTCTTCACATCAAAGAAAAATGGAACATTACTTTCTTGTGAAACCAAGTAAGGAATTTTGGTGGCATTACACAATAAAGAGAGAGTAGGAGACTCATTGACTGTATCAGGAAGACCAGAACCAAGCCAAGGTACCTGATAAACATCCTCATCCTTTTCCATGTCATGTTGTCTTGACATGAGTTTCCCAAAGTATGCAGGTCATGAACTAGACCTTTACTGAGGTAAAAAAGCAATAGGTGTTTACATAAACTGAAGATCTGTTTCTTGTGAGGAGCATATAACACAAAAAGTGGAATCAATCATACAGACCCATGCTATTAATGCAATTAGGAAGTGTCCTTTAAATGTAATTTTCCTATCAAAGGACTGGATTAGAATGTGGTCAGAGAAGGGTGCATTTTGAGAAGAGAAGGGAAAAAATATAGGCTTTTTTGCTTCACTACGTTTAGAGAGATTGCATGACTTTCTCCAGATAAACTGTGGTTGCACGTTTGTGGGCATTGCAAACTGACAGAGACCCAGGTAGTAATGTAGCCTGATTTCAGAATTAATTCCACTGCTTTGGTGAATTTGTGTTAATTCTAGCATCACTGCTTCTTTTAAAAGGATTACTTATTTTGTGGTGCATTTAACTTTTTATTCACTGGGGCTCTCAAGGTTAGGTATGTGTGTGTATGCATGCTTTTAGTGTTTGTAGAAGTATGCTAGAAAATGGTGCTTTTAGTAATAACAAAGAAATAGTCATGACCCTGCGTGTGCAGGGGGGCTGGACTAGATGATCTCTAAAGGTCTCTTCCAGCTTTAAGGATTCTATGATATACATGAAAATCCATTTCCTAATGCCTGGTCTAAGAAATTCATTTTCTTCTGTTTCTTCAGATCAAGTAACTGTCAGCAATGCTCCCAAAAATTGCTCAATGCCAGTTATATTAATTCTACTTACATATTTTCCTCCTGAAGCTTTATAGCTTGTTAGAACTCACAGAAATCACCAGGCAAACAGATCTTCGCCATGAGAAGTTTCTTGAAGCCTCCTTTAGCCCTTTTTAGGGACTTTAGATGTCTCTGTCATTTTATGTTTTGTACCGTACTGTTTAGACTCAGCAAGGGACCATGAACGATAATTACCTTGCTCAGTTAGGCACTGCATATACTCAGTCACTCTGAGACCAGTATTGTAAAGTTCAGAAGTCCCAAACAAATAAAAGATTGATTCAAGAGTAATAATGTGGACCGTACTGGCCAGGTTCCCCTTTGCAATGCTTTGTGCTGACTAGGGAGTTACCTGATTAAGCAAATAACTAAATCTGAGTTGAAGCAGTCACATGACAATCCTTCTAAATAGGCAGATATTACTGCATATTCTAAGGAAAGGATTGTTATAACCACCTCAACAATGATCTGCATAAATTACTAGAAAAGAAGCATGAATGACCAGTCAATGAGGAGCCCTGCACTAAGCTTGAGTTCTCCTGTGAAGCCTGACAAAAATGCTGGTGTGACAGTCACAAAATGTTGTTCAATGGGAAGTAGACGAAGTTTCTGAGTTTGTTTGGATAGTCAACTGAAAGATTAATTATCGGATAATGACTTTTGGTCACAATCCTGACATAATCATTGCAGGGATGAAAATTTCAAGCGCCACTTTTTTAACATGTGGACTTCGTCAATGTCTCTGAACAAGGTAGCTTATGATCTTTTAGACTTTATCCAAAGTCTACCAAAGTCAACAAAAACACCAATTATTTTAGACTTTGTCTTCAGTAAATATTAAATATCTATTTGTCTGTCCTTTGAAAATTTCCATACAGGCTCCTTCCAGCTCCCTGTGCTGCAGACTCTGAACTGTGGTGACCCTGAACCCAGAATGTCTCTCCCAGACAGTTCAGTTGAAACCTGCGGTCGGCATTACCAGCAGGTCCTAAATAGCATGAAACTCTTCCCACCCTTTCTGCTGTCCTTTCTTTATTCACCTGCTTAGGAGGAGAGGGCATGACGTGCACTTACTTACTTAGTCTCCTCATTGCCTTCTCAGCCTACTGCTGGTCATGACCAGTAGTCATTCAGCAACATAAATGAACCTCTCTTTTCCCTCTACATAACCTCATAACCCAAGGGCATATTCTAGCCCCATATATTTAAATTATGTATATGTTCACCATTACTCTTTGTCAATGTTTTCTTTAAACCTTTCATGAAGTTACTTCAGTCATTTAATTCTGAATTTTCAGGTGCCCCGTTTGATTTATAGGCTCTAAAAAGCCTTCCTGAAATTGTATCCACTGTACTTTTCAAGACAGTTCAGGGACTCTCATCACCCCTACTTACCACTCAGTATTCCTGCTTTTCTTCCAGTGACAAGGCAGATAAATTGATACTAATGCTACATGAGGGAGGTCAAGGGCACATTACAGTTGCCTGATTTGCCTGAATGCAGTCTTTCTGCTGCTGATCTTCCACAGAAGGTCTTGTTAAGTTCTGTGGACATTCCATTCAATCATGAAAATCAATGCAAGTTTTCTTCCTTTACTAAATTTTATTGAATAAACGGGTCACCTAGAAAGTTGCACGACCTTTTACAAAATGTGTGTTGAGAAACATATAAAATATGGTTATTGCTTAATGAGCTGATCCTCAGGTATAATAAAGTCCTTTTCCTTTACCATTCTGGACAAAATAAGAGACCTTACCACATCCATGGAAGTAACTGAGAAATTTCTGTGACTGGTGTCACTGGTGTTAATTAAATGCCCTTTCACACCTCCAGAGTGACAGTCATCTGTATTGTACATTGCCTGCGGGCTTAGTCCTAATTCACTGTATCTGTAAGCCATCATTCCGTATTCAGTGTTTTACCTGTATTGCATCTTAATCCAGATCAAGGGGTTCCTTTGTCAATGCAGATGCCCTGACTGTGGTGGGTTTGATTCTTCCACTTTAGTTCCCATTGAAGCCAACAATTTGAAGTGTTCCAAGCTTGTGGGATACGAATAAGAATCGGAGTAATTGGCTCACAAGGATTTCAGTTATTTTTATGTTTTGGAAGAATAAGTCCTATCACATTTAGTGGCACTTACTTCAGACCTTAACTTTCATTCACCTTAGGCAGGATGTTGAATGGTTCAGACCTGTCTGTAGTTTAACTCTCTCAAGTACAGGGAGTGATAGCAACTGGATACAAACTTTACCCTACAACAGTTTACAACAGTTAGAGATAGCTTATCAGAATAAACACCAATGGGACAAAGTTTTCATATAGTGAGTCAGTACTGGCCAAGGATCTCTACATGTCTTATCAAGCAGCAAACTTACTTACTTTTAGCTTTGCACCTTGCTGCAAAAGTTGCAATGTAGAATGTTAGGAAGACACCTGTGCCAATGCCTAGAGGATCAAAGTTCATTTTATCACACTGAAAAGAATGTAAATAGAAGGTATGGAAGTGTCATATCTTACAGCAGAATGAATGATGGTTAAAACCTACTATGTTTTTTTCTTTTTTTAAAACTGTTTGATTTACACACATGTGATGATGGAGGGTGAGAATAGTATGTAATGAAATGTTTAATTTTTCCTTTTTTTGCAGTATGGATGCTATAAACATAGAATATTGTAATAAGAAGAATTGAGTACTATTATTTGGTATTTTAACTCGATCGGTAGCTACACATCCTAGTTGAGCTTGGTGCTTTAAAAACATAAAAGACATGCAGCAACATCTAAAATAGGTATATGCTTAGCTGTGCAATTGCACTATTGTCAGTAACATGTATATTAGGGATGGTCATAACAAATGTAAAAATACAATTTTGGGTTTGATAGTAAAAAATGGACTTAACAAGAGAGGATAGTGAGAAGATTCAATGGTTATACACTATGCATGGTAATGCCTATGTACAGCACAACATAATGACGATTCCTATTACATCTGTAGAAAAATCTTGAAGAGATTACAGAGAAATTTGGACATAAACAGTTCAGTTATTCCTAGAAGCTTCCTGTTTTGGCCTTTGCGGGCTGGTAGGGGTGAACACTTCCCACAGTGCTTAACCTCTTCCTTACAACCTGCAGATATTAACTTAAGCAATTCAATGCTGTTGATTCTTGTGATCATGTTGCAAGTTCTTTGATATTTGATGTTTCTTCTGAAGTCCAAATCCTTCAGGCACGTGATTCTGTGAGAATTTCTTAGTAGTGTTTTGTGCTAATGGAGGAATAGGGAGTTTAAAAAATGTGACTAAGCCTGAAAGCGCACACCAACAAAATACATAAAATAAGACTAAAAAATCACTATCTAATCTAAAATCTAGTGATCTAAAATATTATTATCTATCCGAAGAGGGAAAGTATGTTATAAATGTTTTTACTTTCAAAGTTTGCTTTTTCTAGGCCTGATTTAAAAAAAAAATAAATCGGTTTGCTTCCTGAATCAGTCCCTTTGATTTTAGTTTGGGGTCAGAGGTTTGGTAACTGTTTCTCCTCATTTTTATTTTATTTAGACCATCCCTGATTTTTATAGTCTCTATTAAAAGACATTAAAAGACTTCAAATTCTGCAAAGACTACTTTTCTGGTCAGTAAAGAGTGCCCTCACATCCTATTGTTCTTAATGGAAATTAATTGTACTGAGCCTACAGACCTTGGAACAATTTGGTAGATATTAGATTCTTAGACATCTGTGGTGCTTCATTATTGATTAAATAAAGAGAGGAGATCTTTTGGCTTAAGACCTTGTGCTGGGATTTATGAATTAGTTTTTTTCCTATATGACCCTTGGCAGGTCATTGAATCTATCTTTCAGTTTCCCATCCGTGAAGCAGGGGTTAGAGATGATTTTCTTCTCCAGCCTTTGCCTATCATGCCTATTTAAACATGCCTATTAGCTCTTTGGAACAGATCTCTCTTTGGAACTCACTAGTGCAAAGCAATCCTATTCTTAGTTAGGACCTTTCAATTGGGTTGTAATACAAATAATTAATACCAGTATTAAAGAGTCAAAGGTATCACATTCAAGATGCATTTGGCCTGAGGCCCACATAGTTCTTAAAATGATGGATTTTTAATTGATTATTTGGAATGAGACCTTTTCTCAGACTAGCTAACTCACTTAGACCCACGCATGCTAGCTATATTTAGAGGCGAGGAGGTGGCAGAGTATTCTTAAAGTGCTCTGTTCCTAATAACCCGGGTGACTGACAGTCTGAGAGTGCTGCCTCTTTTAAAACAAACATGATTCATAGCCCCGAGGCTGCAAGCATGTGCAGGTTAGAAATTGTATTGAACTATCCTCATTCAAGAAACAATGAAATACAGCCATAATAATAACTATATATATTTTTTAATTTCAGCTTAGTAGAAGAGGGGAAGTACAGTACTGGCTTGGCATCTATAATAGCAAAATGCAAAAAGGCTAAGCAAAATCTGTTTTGGGCTTTAAGGTAAGTCAGGAGTAAACAAGGCAATATTTTCCTCCCTGCTTTTGGAATGCTGAGATGTAACTCCAACTGTATCAGCTAAGATTATCTCCAGTGTCCAAATCAAAGGCAAAATGTTAATAGCCTTCAAGGACTGATATATAATTCTAATTGCAGTGGACCTTCATACATGCTCCTCTTCCACAGTCCTTTCTGGTCCCCAAAATTTACTAACACCATTGAATGATCTTTATCTGCTTCTCGCTCAGGAAGCATACACAGTTGAAATGAAGAAT
Organism: Crypturellus tataupa; assembly: GCA_034781795.1. Classification (NCBI taxonomy): domain Eukaryota; kingdom Metazoa; phylum Chordata; class Aves; order Tinamiformes; family Tinamidae; genus Crypturellus; species Crypturellus tataupa. Next base: position 3,238,813 of record JAWLRI010000720.1, read on the forward strand.
GTCCGTAGAAACCTTGAGGAAAGTGTAAGGAGAAAGTGACTGCCACCTCAGCCTTTTCATGTCTCTGACCAGAGCTGAAAATATGCAGTATAGCAGACAGAAATTGGGTTCCCAGTGGGAGAGCAGCTGCTTCTTGGAACATGCTTTACTTCACTTGTGCTCCAGGGAGCAGTGGGTTTAAGCAATTACAGTTTTGCAGCCTAAGCTTGTCACTGACCTCAGCGTCCAGCGGGGTGTACAAGCCCTTCTACTCCGATCGGTGAGCAAGGTGCCCACATGGTGCCCACACACTGCCTTGTTCTCTCAGCATGGTCACAAGGTGAGCTGATCTCTAGGAGTAAACAGAAGTATTACTGGGAGCTCCTTCTGATGCAACAACTTACTTTCTCATAGCATGCAGGGTAAAAGCACACATCAAGCTTAATTGCAGTAATGACTTTTGGCCAGCTTCTGCAATAGCTGCATCTTCTTTTCAAGCAAGTTCTCATTAAATTTAATGTGTCTTTGTCTATGGATTATACCAAAAAAAAGTGTCAAGTCTTTTTTGGCCCAAATCATGGGGTGATGTTTAGCCATTCCATTTTTCCATCCAGAGAAGCTGCATTTAATGAGCATGAAGTGACCTTCATATTTAATTATAGAATCATACTTAACCGGTTAGTGCAGTAAATGTTACAACACGGAAAACAAGTTAAGTCAAAGACTCCATGCAGCAGCTTTATCTCAGAATTTCCTGGCTTCCCTGGTTCGTTTTGGAGCAAACGCAGTATTGATTTTGGATTTGTCTCTGAGTTCTGTTTCTCAACACGGTGATGGGTGAGAGTTATGAGTAATACCTGCTTCGCGGAAAGCACACAGTTCTCTGATAACAGTAGGGGAAACTTGTGTCATTCAGTGATTCCGTGCGAGACTAGGAATTAATTCGGAAACATCTTCTTGATGTGGACTTAAAGATAGGACTCTGACAAGTCTGGAAACTAAAGACTTAGTACCACGTAGCAAACAGTTGATAGTGGAAGCTACAGTATTCAGCGTCCTGCCGATCCAGAAATATGCCTTTAACTCTGACCCACTTAAATGGTGGCCTCTGATGCAATCCTTCGCATTTTCATATCTAGGTGTGTAAGAAGACACTAACTACATAACAATAGTAAACTTTCCTTTCAGTGTAAATAGGCTGCCAACCTCTGAAACTACCAGGTATTAACTACAAGGTTAATCTGGTTCCTGGGATTATTGCACTAGGTGAGATCGGCTTAATACAGGAGCAAGAATACTCTATAATATCTGTGACCTTAATGTAAGATCTCTTTAATTGGCTGTATTGCTTTCAAGTTATTGCATAAGATTCAGATTCTGTTCTACTTTTCTAAATTCCTGTATTTCTTCACCAGGGCAGTCAACCAGATTGAACTACTTGCTGTCTCTGTCAGTTTGGACTGATCAATTTAGACTTGCTATATATCTAAACTGAAACATTTAACATCTTTTCCAAACATTTGTTCTTCACAACTAATAATTCTATATATTTTCACCATCTGCATAATATTCAGTCCTTTCTAAAGTTCTTGAATTTCAAGATAAATTTGTTTCAAAGTTCAATTATATGCTGGATAAAAAGGCTTTTTTTTTAATCAGGCTTAGATTTTACTCTTCCTAAAGTCATTGCATTGAATTTTTCTTTTTATTCTGTATTACGAGACAGTGAGAAAATAAGCTCCCTCTACCTTAAGCACTGGGACACGCTTTCAAGATTATCCATTTTATAAAGGACAGTTATTATCCTTATTGAAAGACAACAATTTCAGAGAGAGGTGCAGTGATTAATAGACAAATCATGCTTACATTTAAAGTAATATTATTAGGTTTTGTTCTTCCTTTATTTGCTACTACCACCAGCTTGCACTGAAAGCTTCAGATACACCACCAAGGATCCCTGCTGTCATGAGCCTTTTTCTTCCAGTGCAACAGGCTCCAAAGTACAATAGAAACAGTGGAAAGATTTCTGTTGACTTCAGACAACTTGGAATGGGATCATGGTGAAATATAGTTTTAAAGACTGCTGGCTTTTTTGTATTTTGTTTTGTTTTTCCATGCCTAATTCAGGCTGTTTCTAGACTGCTTCAGTCTCTCTGGGCAATAGTAAGTTTTCTTAATTTATTTGGAAGTATAACACACTAAGGTAACCTTTTCTCCTAAAAACAGGATTCTTTTAGTGTGTGTTTGTTCTCTTTAAGTTCCCACCTAATAATCTGTTAGCCAGAGATGTAGCTTCTATTTCCTACGTGAACTAACTTGCTTTATTTGGCTTCCCCCATGATAGAGGAGTTTTCTACTGAGATCATACCCCACCTAAGCCATTAGTCTAATCAGTGTGACTCTTAAGGTAGCTGATAAATCAGCAGTGAATCTGAGCAGCAGCCTCCATTCAAGAGCCTATGTCAAAGGGGCTGGGAGTTCACACCATTTTGTGTAATGAGCTCTGCACCATGAGAACAGAGAAATAAGGCTTGATGGGTGATGAGTAAAATGGCTGAAGTTAATTTAGTCTGTATATTGGTGGTCGTTAGACGTGGATGCTTGACCACTGAAAACTGAACTGGAAAGCTACGCGCTCCTTTCTCCTTAAAGTCACTTAAAAGAAGGGGAAATGATTATCGAGAGTGAGCTGTCAACCTTTATGCCAGCCTTCCTCCTGATATGATTTATAAAAAAGCTAAGATAACGTCTGGGGGGGAGCTTTGCTATGGAAATAGCAAGCGATTCTTATTCTAATGAACATAACACTGTCACAAGTTTAAAGTTCAAGTCTGAGGTACAAAGGTTTGGGGGAAAAAAGAGCCCTGAAAATATGAATATGACAGGATATGTGTTCATTGCCTGTATGCTGTATGAAACAGGAGAAAAAGGCAAACTTTATTTTTCTAATGAGGTTTAAATATTTTTCAATTTTCATCAGGCAGAAGTTCCTTAATGCATTTTTTCCTTTCTTTTTTCTTTCCTCTTTTTGCATTCACAGTCTCCCTGAGTGAGGCTAGGCATTTTTCTCAGAGCAAAGTTTTGCACCCTTTGCTCCTTCAGCATTGCAAAATGTACTGACACTGCTGGCACTCATTAAATAAGCCTTTGTTGGTAGGTGCAGCCACCAGGCTGACTGGACTACAGACTGCATGGACTGCAGAACTTTAAACTCTTGGAGAGGGCTTGCCCTGACCGGCATTTAAATACACCAAATGGGGCTTTATCGGGTGGGGCTGATTTCTTCCCATTCAATTAAAAAAAATAAAAACAAAACACATTTTTATGTATTTGACAGCATCAGTTGATATCTAGCTAACTTCCAAACTGCTTTAAAAAAGGAAAAACAAATCCTCATCGAGAAACCATTTCAGGAAAAAAGGCATTACTGAAGTTTATAAATCAGTGGTAAGTTAACCTGTCCCTGAACTTAACCAGCATATTTCTCATGACAAGAACAGTATGAATGCAATTTAGATAGCCAGTGAACCATGGGGTCTGCAGGCTTGCTGAGGCTGATAGCTTTTCATCGTCTGGTCAGGATCTTTCTGTTTCAAGGCTAGAGTTGCACTGGCTCCTTGCTATCAGCTGAATTAGGAAGAGCTAGCTGAGGAGAAAAGCATAGTGAACTAAAACTGTAACAAAGCTTTAGTACCACTTAAAGTAATTTTATTAGCCTCACTTTTTGAGGGTGTAGGTCATTTCAAAACACTAACTTCTGGATACGTGGTCCAGTTGGAATCTGGTGTCTCATGAAAAACAAGGACTGCATGGCGGCTTCTTCTGTGGGGATCCCCCTCCCTATCCAAGTATAGAAATGGACAGTGTATATGTTGCAAAACCCCTGCTAAATGGATGAGTGGGATTTTTTCAGGGGGACATCAGTTGAATGCTGAAGACATTATTGAATGTATCAAAAATCAAAAAAAATCCCTTTTGTTGGTTTGATACAGTAAGATTTGCAGAATATGTTCACAAGCCATTGTCATACATTTGCTTACTGTGAAATAAATTCCTGTCAAGTTCTATAAATAGTAGCAATGCTAGTTCAATTCCATTTATTTCTCCTTCTCAAACATATTATGTCTATTTAAAAATAAGTACTAAATAGCCTAAAGATGTAAAGAGTTTAGAATAGGAAAGTGTAGAGAAAAGGCTAAATTATATTCCTGGTGTGATCCATGATTGCAGCTCACTTTAATGGGTCTTAAGCATGAGCTGCTTAAGTATGTACCTGATGGCACAAATTATAGATGATAATGTTGTTTTTCCAGCAAATCCATATATCTTGTGAATTTTCCAGAAATGTGAAAATGGTAGCATATCCAGATACTTCTTCCAGATACTTCTATCCTCTGGCTGTTCCCAAAAGGCAGCCACTATCTGTTTAGGTAAATTAGGGGGTTCTTCCTTACTCTGGGAACCGGGCCGGACATGGAATATCCCTGTCCTAACCCTTGGGGAGCAGCAGCCAGGGCACAAGCGCTCTGATCCTGTGGAGCACAAAATGCCGCTCAGTGCAGCTTGAGGTTTCTTTCCACAGTAACATCTCCTGAGATACAGGTAGCACAACTTCGGTTTGGGGGTATACAAAATCTGAGTGTGAGAGCTGGTTGAAAAATAGGGATAAAACTGCCAAAACCTTTTTTGTGGTTTTCAGCAAATGTTGGGTTTCCACAACGAAGAAGAAAAATGCAGTAAGTCCTGATAAACAGCAAGCTTAGAATCCAAAACTCTGAAGGTAATAATAAAAATAGGCAGTTTCTCCATTTTCCATGAGCAAGGGCATGAAGCTTTGTCAAGTCTCTTTATTGGCACGCAGAGATGCTAGATGCAGTATTTTAACACCATCATGTGATGATTTATGTATGGAGTATAATTCTTATGTAGCTGTTATACCCAAAGTAGTAAATACAGCCTTGTCTGTGCTCAAAATTGTGCCATTTTAAATATACCACCGTAGTTAAAGTAATATAACCCTTTGGTTGTTGTTACAACCCTGTAAAACAGCATTTAGTCATGTAGTTGTCCCTGTATAGCTGGGGGAACGTAACTGTCATGGGTTTATACTGCCTGCGCACTAAAGTTGTTATTTGTGTTACTGTAACAGCTAAAAGGAAAAGGGTCGTGCCCCTAACCAAAATGTTATGCTGGCGAAGGCCTTACATGCAGATAAGGCCCAAATCAGGAAGACTGTGAGTAAAAAGAATTTCTCAAGATTCAGCTCTTATACATCGAGGTACACAGGATAAGGCTATTTACGTCCTGTAGCAGTTACAGTGTTATCATGTTGAAAAGTCATTCCTTAAAACTGAAGAGAAGCTCATGCCATTGTAAAACTTGTTGAATAGCTTGGCTTGCAATGCTTTGAGTATTTATTTTCCTGTTTCAAATAGTTTCAGTTAAACCGAAAAAGCTTAACAACAGTTTACAGGAAGGATTACAGGCTCCTAAGACGTATTTAGTATATAATCTTGGAAAATACAAATTCACTAAATTAACTTATTAATCAGTGACTTAGATGAAGGGGCAGAGGGCACCCTCAGCAAGTTTGCAGATGGTAAGTTTGCACTGGGAGGAGTGGCCGACCCTCCCGAGGGCTGCGCTGCCATTCACAGAGATCTAGACAGGATGGAGAGTTGGGCAGAGAGGAGCCTCATGAGGTCCTGCACCTGGGGAGGAATAACCCCAGGCACCAGGACAGATCAGGGGCTGACCTTCTGGAATGCATTTCCACAGAGAGGGATTTGGGAGCTCTGATTGACAGGTTAACCCTGAGCCAGCCAGCCATGTGCCCTTGTGGCCAAGAAGGCCAATGGGATCCTGGCTGCACCAGGAGGAGCATTGCCAGCAGCTTGAGGGAGGGGATCCTGCCCCTCTGCTGAGCCCTGGTGAGATAGGGCCCAGCATAGAGTGAAGATGATTAAAGGAGTTGAACATATATCTTAATGAGGAAAGTGTAAGCCAGCTGGGTCTGTTTAGCCTGGAGAGGTGAAAGATTGAGGGGATCTTATCAACATGTATGAATACCCGAGGGGAGAATGTAAAGAGGATGGGGCCAAACTATTCTCAATGGCAGCCACTGATAGGACAAGGGGTAATGGGTACAATTTGAAACACAGGAAGTTCCACCTCCATGTGAGGGTGACAGAGCCCTGGAACAGGCTGCCCAGAGATGCTGTGGAGTCTCCTTCTCTGAAGATCTTCCAAACCCGCCTGGATGCCACCCTGTGCCACGTGCTCTGGGTGTCCCTGCTGGAGCAGGGGGGTTGGACTGGATGATCTCTAGAAGCTTCTTCCAACCTGAACCATTCTGTGAGTCTGTGAATTGGGAGAAAAGCTCCACCTGGAAAAGCTTTGTGGGTTCAAGAGAGAATTTATTCTCCTGATGAGAAACATCAACATAACACTGCATCAGGGACAGGAAGACTGCATGTCCAGCACATCAAGCACGCAGTCTGATTGCCCAGCTGTTGCATATGTTGAAAAGGCTTCATTTTTTCCCCTACCATGGTGAATTTGGGATGACTTTGATTTCATCTTCATGCAAAGAAGAATACTTATTTATTTCCTTCTCTTGTAATTTAGGATTCTTCATTTATATATTTGGCACTGCTGTTGATTTGCAAGGGGACCTTGGACAAGCTCCACAAATTCTCTGTATCATAGTTGACCCATCTAAAGTGTAGGAAATAACATTCCCTGCCTGTCTGACAGGAACATGCCAGACTTAATTAGCAGCAAACGATGTTTTCAAAAGTGACTAGTTACAGACATCCTGTGAAAATTAAGGCTCTTAAAGACTATCAGGTTGAGCCTCTGAACACACATTCACACTTGAAATTTCACAAGTAAGTTGTTGAAAAGCAGTTGGTGCTCTGATAGGATGTGTTTTAAACACACTGTAATATACTGTGGCAAAGAGATTAATGGCTACTTTCAGACACATGTTCTAACACCTATTATTCTTTCCCTTACTCTGCCCCAAAGACTTACAACCCTACCTACTCTTGGTTGATTTAGCCTATTTTCTCTGTCTTTTGCTGCAGAGGGTGAGCTCTGCGAAGCCTACTGAGGATAACGTGCAAAATCCAGAAGTGAAACAACTACAAGAGGAAAAGTCGTAAAACTTTGAATTTACTACAAAAGCATGCTTATGTGACTGTAAAAATTTTTCATTGTGAATAAAATGCATCATGTAATGATTTAATTACAAAACTGGAAGCAGCATCTACTTGCACAGCATATACAAGCACAGTACAACTGTTTTCACTATGGTGCTCTTGCTTGCTGACCTGGTGTCAGCTCAGCACAACAGTGTAAACTTTTTTGTATGATTAGAACACGTTCCTCTGAAGTATGCGAACAAACATGAGCTGCAAGCTGTACTGGAGATTATTTTACAACTGCAATATCTTCACAATGAGGCTAAATAACTATGCTACCTTTTCCTCCATCAACTCTCCGAATATTACCCATTACTTGCAATCATATTAAAGCTCTCTCTGCCATTTTTTGAGCAAGAAACCTGATTTTTTTTTCTTAGAAGAAGCTAAACTAGTGTGCTTTACTAATAAGAAAAATCCAATCTCAATTCAGTGTTTATGTTGATGTAGTGTGGTACAATAATCTTGGAGACACAGACTCTTGCTAAGTTTTATATATCACATTTTGGAACATGGACTTGCAATTAAGGAATGGCACTGGAATCCAAGTTGCCTTTCTTATTTTTGACATGTTTGTCAAATATGCTAAACAGGTGACTATTTATTAAGTATGTATTCCTCTAAAATCTCCACTGCATATGGTAGTAAGGACTTACTGGATTTGTACCACCTGCATCTTCAGATGATTACATTTGCAAAACACAAACTCCATCCTCTCCTACTCCTAAGGAGAGGAGTGACTGTAAAACATTTTGCTGGTTTAGTGCTTCTGGCCTTCAGAAGTTGCCAGGATTCTGGATATTGGATCACATAGGAGGTCTTAAAAAAACCATTTCCCATGCAGTATGGGGAGAGGTAAAAAAATAATTGAACTTCATGTTCAACTTTGGGGAGATACTCCATATTTCATAGTTTAGTTTGTGGCAGCTTGGAGCAAGACAAACATCTCTAGGTTCTCGCAGATGGAAACAGCAATCCAGTTCTGGGGTGTTCCAGCTGTCCAGTATCCAGCTACCAGCCCTGTAGCTTGACTGAAGAGATGGCAGCTCTGGAGCTTCCAGACCTGAAGGCATCCCAGGCAGCAGGCTAACAGAGGAGTGGTGCCCAAGAAGGTGGTCGTATTTTGGATAGAGTCTTGCCCGAAAAGCATGGTTCTGCAAGATGTTAGTTAATAAGGACCTATGTGGTATAACTGTTCAATAAAAAAAAAAAGAAAGAAAGAAACATATTCTTACAGAAATCTCACCAGCTTCTGTTCTTTTTTTTTTTTTTTTTTAATCTCTCATGTCTCTGAAAGAAAAGGCATCAATATTGGGCATGATGAAGGCAGAAAGGTAGAATGAAGAAAAATGGTACAGAAAATAAGAAGGAGCCTGGGTGTGGTCCAAAGAGGAATAATAATATGGAAAGCTCCTGCTGCTCTTTGCAGAGGAATAATAAAAATGTGCAAGGATAGAGAAAGGTAAACAAAAGCTGGGTTAAATTGGAGATACGTAAAAATAGCAGCAGGGCAGAGGAGTGGAGAGGATGGGTAGAAATTATAACAAGAAGAAAGAAGCTGGAGAATGCAGGGAAACTATGGAAGCCAGCATGATCTTTTCAACTTTTCATTTAGGGTTGCTAAATGAAAGTCAGCCACTCCACACTTTCACAGTCTGCAAATATAGAAAGTCTCATTTCACACTAGTTATTCCCAGAATATACCTATCTGGTCCTTTGACATTATTAACAAAATTTATTTTTTAATAAAATATTATTCAAAATTCAGGAGAAAAAAAAGTCAAATTTTACACAAGTCATCTAAAGTTTAGCACTTTCTATTTTTCAAGCACTTGCCTTAAAGACTTGAAGTTCTCACCAGTGTATTGTGGTGCCTTGTTTGGCAGCAGGGAGAAAGGGACTGTGTATTGTAGGTGGAGAGATACAATGATAGTAAAACTAGATACGATCTCTGCCATTGCAGTTTTTGCAAAGTCGCAATGGAATGGGTTCCTTTTCTGGCATATGTTCTAACTATTATATAGCCCAGCCTATGTTAATCCTCTGTGCATCACACTGCACTTTAGTGTCTCCTCCACTTTTCTTATTTGGCCAGAGGAACTGTTTGAAACCATCTTTGTTTTTCTTTTCCTGACAGATCCTGGCATGATAACCAAAGCCTGGTTTGCATCTCTCCACCTTCATCTGTTCTGCTGCAAATTTAGTTACTTGATGTATGTCTCAGTTAAGAAATTTCATACCTAAGAGCTTCAAAAAGTCTGTCAGGGAGAAAGAAATAGGGAGAAAAACTGAGAACCTCAAATGCAGTTTTAGGTCAACCTGTGCTACGACTGTGACAAAGCTTTACTGATGCACAAATACTCGTGCTATCTAAGTGTAAAAATTGAACACCTAATACCAAATTGATTTCATTATTATTCCTTCTTTGTCCTTCTATTCACTTTAGTCTTTCTTCCTGTAACAGTATCAATTACATTTCAATAGACTTGCATTCCACAGTTTCTCATCTGTTTTTCAGTACTACCCTTTTCTCTACTAAATCATCAAAGATGTTTTTGTTCTTTTACCTATTGTGGCAGAGTCTGTAAACACAATTTCACATAGAGAACCTCTAAGTGTTAGCATTTGTGATGCATTTGTACTAAAAGCTTTGAATTGCTATCTATGATAAAGCTATTTGGTCTGATATTGTTTTGGAATTGCACATTCAAGCACACCTCTCTGAAAAAAAAAAGGAAAATTTCAAAGCAGTATATTGCATGTCTCAAATGGTATTGGGGAGATTACTTTTAAGTACTCTGTAGTTCCATGCAAGCAATTGTATTTTTATCCTGAAATTCACACATGTGCAATTAAGAGTGAAATTTGAATTCTAATGATTAAAAATCAACAACCCATAAGGAAGTTTGAAAAATAAAGTTAATACAAATTTCTCTGATTTACAGTTTCCCAGATTGTTTCCATGCGTTAAGGACTGCACAGATAGATTTTGCAGGTAATACTTAGCCTGCAATGAAAAGCATTCAGTGTATAAACACAGAATAGCAGGTATAACAAGCATTGATGGTTGCAATATCTTTTTAAAGCAGAAGATTAAAACGATATTTCCAAATACAAATTCAGATCTCCTAGGCTGGATTTTAGGTGAGAAATAACTATACTTTGAAAAATTCAGTAAGATCCTTTAACTGCCATTAGGTTCCAGAAAAAAAAAAATGCATATAGCTTATCAGCAGAAGTATAGAAGTACAGCCTGCTATAGAGTCCCATGAACTGTTCATCAGCATTTTAGGTTTTGGCAGATATTCCGTTCATAAACCTTTGCAATTGAAGACATCACTACTTTGGGACAGACATCACAGCACCCACGACTTCCATCAGTGGAAAGGATTATGTGAGCCATCTTTAAACAGCTTTAGTCAAAATCATTCAGGTTAAACAGCAGCTGAAGTTGAAAAAGTTAATCCACTATATTGAAGTTGAAATTAATTATCAGTTTTTTTTTTCACCTGGTGTGTTCAATGGTAATCCATCCAGAGAAGTTAAATATAAAAGACATCTACTCTTACAATTTAACAAAATATATTTTCTTACTCTCATAGGTCATCGCTACAGGCCATTGAACATATTCTGAGTATCAAAATGGCTATTGTTTTCCACGAGCACCTGTCCTGTCTGAGCTGAGCAATCTCTGCTGAAAATATCTATGGGCCTATAAGGTCATTCTTCTGTAATAACGATTTCTCATTATGCTCTTAAAAAACGATTTTTTTTTTTGATAGCCACATAGTACTTTCCCTCTCTCTGATAACTTGATGTTTGGTATCCTCCTTTTTCTATTTACTGGTGTTTTTTAAATAAGTAACTGAACTTTAATGGAAAAACATGCTTTGTTTGAAATACTGGCCAAAGAACCTAGAACAATAATTAATTTGTCTTTTTTCCGGTGATCAGAAGCACACATTCTGTCTTGTCATACTAAAAGACAACCCAAGGTGTTTTATTAAAAGTATACAGTGCTTTTAACGCTCTGTCTTACTACAATGAAATAATGAAAGCCAGAAAATATAAATGAATCCAGGGTTTTCTTCTATTTTTGCCTACATACAGTGGACACACCTTCTCTACCATATCTCTTTGGTAATCTGTGGGAAGAAAGTAGATGGATTCAGCGACAGCACATATTACAGAATTAGTGAAACTCATAAACAGACTTGGATTGTTTTGAAATCTGAAGACGTTGGTGATAAAACCCTGTGTCTTTTCATGGGTATCATTTTTTTTCCTTTTTGCTGGTTTATGTAAAAATTTGAAGTGCTGAGCATTTCTGGTATGTCAACACATTTTTGCTTTGATACTAACATTTGGATCAAGGGCTCCTCTTCTGTTAAGACCATGGGTGCTACTGGACTGCCATTTGGAAGCTGCGAAAACCCTACGGGCAGATATGGTGAGGCCTTCTAGGCCTCTGCATGGCCTCATTATCAACCCTTGCCACCCAGGCATTGGAAAGAGAAGATAAGAAACTTGCAGCACACAGCACTGTCTGAAGATTGTGTTATGACTAGACATGAGTTTCTGGAGTAGCCTAATAGATCTTTTACATTTCTGTTTCATGTTTAAAGGTGCAACTGCAGCCACCCTTGTTTCTGCTATATCTGAGCAGTAGCAGTAGCGTTTTGCATTAGCAGTAGCCTGATAATTGGGTGTGCCAATGAGCATCAGCCAGAGGCCATACCAAAAATTAAAGGCAGGTGAAAATGAGACCCTGGCATAGTTGTATGCCTCAGATACAAGGAAATGGACACAGAGATATTCTTACTCTAAAATAAGCATGATTTCTACACTATATGTCAAACCTGAGGGAAAACTTAAGGTACCTATGCTTGACAGATCACATCAGGATCCTAACTTGCCCAGAACTATTCATATTCGTGGTTTCTGTTCATATCCATCTCTTGATATTTAATGAAAACCTTGACAAAAGACATCAGTGTCTGGATCACAGTTGGTAGAAAATTTCGCCCTGCCTGCCTTTGCCTTATCTACATAAAATATCTATAAAATTCAATTAAACAATATAAGATTTAGAGATAAATTTGAAACAATCCTACCAGATTAGTAGTAGAATTTCCATTTCACTAATTTTAAGTAAATTACTGACAGTGGTGACAGCTAAAGCTTAGATACAAGCTTTTTATCTGAGCCAATGTGCTTGTAGGAACAAAATGCAGTCCATCATCTAGTCTGAGTTTACAATAGAGCTAAACAAAGATTTTTTTTTTAATTGTTTTCTAGAAAAGAAATCACAGGGGTTTGAACTGGGAAAACAGAATGAAAATATTCACTAAGAAGTTCTTATCCAGGAAACCTATATTTTCAAATGTATTTATACAACAGGGAGAAGCTGCATTCCAGCAAGAGTATTGTCCAAGAAGCCTGAGGTAAGGTATTAAGCTTTATGTTTTAAAAATTTTCATAAGTCATTTGGACAAGCTATTACTACGAAGTGACAGCAAGTTACTCTGGAACTGAAGACCACTGGGAAAGAGAGTGGAGGTAAAAGAGAGAGCACAGTTTTGTTACCTTGTTGAGTTGTAATTGCAGACTCAAAATGTCACACTTTGCTTCAGAATTTCAAAAATAATTGAAAAAATATCTTTGAAAATAATTGAAAATTTTGTTTCTACAAAACAATTTCAATAAGGAAGTGTAGGCCAATACAATGAGAGGCATCTTCAACTCTGGAGGTTTCTCCCTCAAGCAAACTACATCAGGTATTGTCTTCAGCTTCTGGACATTCAAGTTTGCCATTGATGTGAAATTCTTTCCAGTACCAGCTTACAAGGGTGGAACACGTATGAACAGAGAAGGGATATCCAAAAGATGTTAAGATGGTTATGTGGGACTTTCTGTTATCGACTTTTACACAATCTGTTTGTAAAAATTTCATGTTGATGGATGAGCTGGTTGTTTCATACAATCACTGCACATAGTGCTTTCTCCCTCCTATCTGTTGCAGACTGTCTATTTCATAGAAAGACTTTACTGTGGTTACTGCAGTGGCTGGAAAGCTTTTCATAGAGGAGACATCTACTCTCAGTCCTCTGTTTGCTTCTGAAAAAGATGCTACCATCCTTTCATGGCTTCTCTGAGGCGTGTTAAGTTAGATCAAGGAAAAAAATAAGAGCACAGTCTCCCCCCGACAGAAAACATTAATTTTTATAAATTAAAAAAAAAAAAAAAAAAAAAAAACACAGCCTAACTAAATTATCTTGAATATAAATGAACTGTCACTATGAGAGAATAGTTGAATCATCCTGGAGGTACAGATAATATTGTCTCAACTGTGAGCCTTACTTTAGAATCTCATTTCAATCTCTACCTAAAAATCTATATGTCAAAAGAAAATATCCTGAGTGTCATCTACAAACTATAACATGGCACAAAAAAGCTATCTTTCTATATGATAGAACTACTTTTAATTTTCCTATTAGACCAAATGACATCATAAAGAATATCTGCCAACAACGTGATATAAAACTGTATCATGCATCATGAAAAATAATTGCAATTCAATTACTCCTGAAATATAACACCATCAAATAGGTGCAATAAGATGAGAGCCTTCAAACACATGAAAAACTGCTTAGCAGAGATAATTATATATGTTTGAACAAAATGCCCAAAATAAAATGTGCATTTTGAAGGAACAAAGTAATCATGCCAAAATAATTGTCATTTGTACCAAAGGCTTGAGGATCAGCAATTTTACAATCATCTCCATAGAAAATAAAGTATAAGAGCCAATTAGTAGACCATTCTCCCCAACTATTCATAGAGGGCATCTCTGAAAACAGGACAAGAAACCATTTTCCTTATTGCCTTCTTGTTTAGAATTTTGCTTTAGCATAAAGCAACAAGCATAAAGCATATTCCTGCTTAGAACAACAGCATGATTAAGGTTGGAAGATACCTCTGAAATCCAACCTCCCTGCTGAAAGCAGGGTCTAACAGAGAGCAAGTTTCTCAGGGCCGTGTCCAGTTAGCACTTGAATATCTCTAAGGTGGACACTCAGCAACACGTGGGGCAACCTCATTAAGTGTTTGAAGATCTTCAAGGTGAAAAAGTTGTTGTCTATTGCCTTTTCTCTGGGCACCACTGAGAACAGCCAGGCTTCTTTACTCCCTATTTCAGGTATTTATACACACTGAGCCTCTCTCCTCAAGACTAAGCAAATATCATAAATGGGTTAATCCTTTATCATCTTTGTGGCCCATCCCTGAACTCACTCAAGTGTGTCCTTGTCTTGTACTTTCTTGTACTTGCTTAGGTGATCAATGTTATGCATTCTCCTAACTTTTGGTACCTTTGCAACTAAGTATATCTGTTGATAAAAATATGTATTCTTAAGGGTATAAATTGATTATATTTCTATGCTATTTCTATTTATTTGTGTGTTTCCTTTTCAAAGAATGAAAGGCTTTCTCACCTCCTTTTGAAATGTGACTATGAAAGGAAAAAAGTATACAAATATATTTTGTAAAATATATTTTTTTCACAAATTAAAATTCTCACCCTGGTCTTGTACTTTCACAAACAGACGTTTCCATGTTATAAGACAGGAAGTGTTGCATCTATCCTGCTGCAAGGCAGAACTGGGCTAGGGTTCTCAGTTACAGCTGGCTAAATTTTTGAAAGTTTTGCAAGAATATTTTCCAAAGGGAGAATAAAGTTATTAAAACATGATGTAGCACTACAGTCCCCAAACTTTCCAGACAATTTCTCAGACAGTCAATAATTTTAATAACAGGTTATTCTGTAGATACTGTTTTCTGGCTTTCTAAATGTGCTTTTATCACATTCAAAACGTGTTTATAGACTAGAAAACAATTTTCTTTCAGTAGATTTGCTAGTCTAACAGATTTCACAAATAAGCTTTCTCAACCTCCTGATGATTGCATTTCAGTTTCTTAATTGACCTTTACATTTACTTACAAAGCACTTAGGTTTTGCGTGTATTTGTTCTTCTGGCTTGCAGTAGAACGTACATTACTCAGCATGTTTACCAATGCTGCAGAGCTCTTTCAGAAACATCAGGTACGTATTTCAAATGGTGTGAACCAAAAGAAACACCATCATGTTCTAGAATTTATTACAGTTCATCACAGTCCTCATTCAAGGCTGTCTGCAAAGCAGCTAGAGTAGTGAGACACTGCACTGCAGAAATCTCTAAAATGTTTGTCAAAGGTAAGACTTCGAAGATGTTAATTTTGCTAATTGGCCTAACCTATGTTATTTCCTCAGGAGTTGTCATAGTAACTTTGAAAAATAAAAGGAAGTTTCATTTTTTGTCCATGAGAAAGGATGGAACTATTATTTTTTAGCAAATTAGCAAATATGAGCCCCTCCTTTACTTATCTGTGATTGAACTCTGTACTCACTGCCATTTTGAAGTTCCCTAGAGTGCATTCACAAGCAGTAGGTCATCTTCGACCTGTGCAAGAACATTGCTTCCCACACTTATTTGGGGCTGAAAGACTTGCCATTTGCCTGTCTTGATTATCGCATCTTGTTGATGCAACTGCAGGGGGAAACAGAGGGGAGGGGAGAAAGAGAGACGGGGATACATAATAAATAGCGCAGGGACTCACCCTGTCTCTGAGGCTACACGTCCTGCCCTTGACCAAAGCAGGCCTAAGCAGTGCCTGCAGAAAGCAGTGGTTGCAAAAGCACATCCTTGCTTTTACCACATCCTTTTTTTTTTAATGTCACAAAACTCTTCTATGCCGCAAACAGAGCTGTAGCAAGAAACCCTGGTGCCTGGAGCACTTCTCCAAACCCATCTGCAGCACTTTACTAATTTTCTCCCTCTGACACCCAGCTTTGAGCTGTATTTCCCCTGGTTGCTTGCTCAACCTACCTCTATTCCCTCGTGTTCATGCCGTCAGGCAGCAAACCCCAGGCATAACCACCCCTGCTTTCAGTCCACTCAGAGCGGTACCCAGGACTTCAGCCCTGCCCTTTCTCTGGCTTGGAAGTTGCAGTTCCTGGGGTCACTGATCAGCTTCACAACCCAGGAAAGTTAGTGGGAACTCAAGCACCGCCTGCAAAGATTTGACCCATGTAATTTTTTATTTACAATGTCAAAATTGTTGTGTTGCATTGTCAATCTGTCAACTACATTTTCTCCCCCCAGGTATTTAGCAAGAAGCACAGCTGTAGCTTTGACAAGGGGCAACACATTTCACATGTTATTAAAAAGAGTAAGACAAGAGCTCAATTAAGCTTGCTAAGACATTAGAGAGCGTGGCCCTTCCAGCACATAAATGTAGGTCTAGAGCTATTGCCTTCCATGCAGAGGAACTGTTGCACTGGACACAGAAGTTCTAACTACTCATTTTCAATAAACCTTCCCATAATAAAAACACTCCTGTCACTTGAGTGAGAGAGAATAAAAGAGTAATTCAGTGCCAGTCTGTCCAACTTAATTCATTTGCCTATGCTAATTTATAAGTCCAGGATGAGTAGAAGTAATCTTCTGCCTTGGTTGATGAGCTATCAGATAACAGCCCTTTTATTAACGACCAGTGCTCTAATAAACTGACACTGACCTGTCAGGGAGCAAGTGCTTTTATAAACCTCTCTGCAACATCTCACTTTCCCATTTTGTGTGTTGTTCTTTATAAAGAAGGTTGGCTTGAAAATTAAAGATATGTGAAACAGCAAGCATATTAATGAAAATAATAGAGTCTTTCATCACAGATTACGCAGTCCTATCAAACCTTTTTTTTTAAAAAAAAAAAATTAAGCTGAAGGAACACAGGTTGATTCAACTAGAATTCAACTAAAACTATGCCAAAGAATTAGATATAAAGCATAAAATTGCAGTAGAAGTGGTTTTAAAAAAAATCAATAAAGGCCACATTGTTATACTAAGTTGTATATGTACTTAGCATTGAGCATGTTAACTCATTTACTGATTACAGTCTGTAATCATCAAAACCACCACACCTATAGTAGTCACATGCAACAGCAATTTAAAAGAAACAACAATGAAAATCACCTACCTCCTGCTTCTCCAAGGCATTTATAAGGTTCAGGCAATTACTGCTTTTTTCACTCACTTGCTGCCTAAAATTAGGGTAATTGAAACCACATGAGGATTCAGATACAGTTTTCTCAGTTAGTAGTCCTACTTTCTCTGCCACATTCTATGGTATGATGAATTTTCAATTGCTAGCACCCATGAAAACAGG
The DNA here is from genome assembly GCA_034781795.1 of Crypturellus tataupa. NCBI lineage: Eukaryota > Metazoa > Chordata > Aves > Tinamiformes > Tinamidae > Crypturellus > Crypturellus tataupa. The sequence goes on from JAWLRI010000720.1 coordinate 3,256,257, forward strand.
TAAATTTTTGTGCATTCTTTAAGGAAAAAGAATTCATAGGAAAACAGAGACTGTTTCATGTTGAAATGTTGGCAGGAGTAAGAATCCTGTTTTTTCTATTTGATTCTAAGATACGGTGTTTTTTATTTATTTTAAAAGAAGGAAGGTAAATATGTTCATGGATGTTTACATACAAGTGGCTTCATGCAACAGAAGGTGTACGTGCTTTTTTTTTTTCAGTCAAAGCATTTTCTTTTTTTTTTTTTTTTTTTTTTTTGACTTGATATGTGGTTGGTTTCATTCAGCTTTGATGCAGAAAATGCGTTACAAATGATTTTTGGTGTGGATTTTCCTGGTCAGTTGTTCCAGGTGAAGACCGCTTTAGCCCCTCCTAGATACGAAGATAGAGAGAGGCCTTGGTATGCCCTAAGTCACGGTGACTTTCGTCCCTGCCTGGACCTCTCTGAAAAATAGAAGCATTTTGATGCCTGAGTTACGGCTCTAGGTTCTTACTAGAATCTATTTTATACATATAATATGTATAAAACAATCTCAGTGTTATTTAAATCTAATTTTCAGAGCATCTAGGTTTAGGGTTCAGTAATACTGCTTCAGAAACGGATAAGGGAAATAACACCAAACTTGCTAGCGGCATTTGTGGATTTGGGAGGTAATCTTGAAATCTGTGTCTATTCCTACTGGTTATATACTCTTGTGCATTTGGTTTAAGATATAGTAGTTCTCATATAGCAAATAGATTTGAAGAGAAAAAAATGAGTAATTTGTGGATAGATAGGAACAAGCATCAGAAGCACCGAGAGTTCTGTTTAGAAAGTAGGCCTTCTTTGTCGCTGCTTTGTAACATGTATGCATTTACATTTGTGCAAAATAAATGCAGAATATTTTCCTAACTGGCAGTGCTTTGGAGAGCTATTATTAATTGCAGTGGGCACTGCTAAATAGAGAAGTTGCTCTGGGAAATCTGTTACTTTCTTACAAAATTTGTTTCTTTAATTTTATATATATAATTAACTTTCTTATCTGAAATTTCAACCAAAAATAACAAGAAATGTAAAAACAATTAGGAATTATTAACCTTAAAAAATTCTTTCTCATTATCTCTGTTTGCGGTTTTTCAGTTGTTGCTTAATTAAAGTATCAGATTTCCCCAAATTATTTTCTTGATCTATTACTTGAATTCTGCTGGAAAATGCTTAGCCTTCCTGTGTACTAAAACTTTTATCTTAACATACAGATATAGTTGCACACATTGTATTGGCTGCACATAATTTAATAGGTAATGTAACTTTAGAGGGAAATCTTGTTCATCCTCAAACGGACTTTAAAAAAAAAAAAAAAGGCAAAAACTAAACAAAAAAAGAGTTGCTGAATGTTGGTAAAGTCACAAGTTGAAATGTTGATGTATTCCTTTGATTTTTTTGGATATTCTTTGATCCTCTGTGTAGTAGCACAGAAGTGGCAGCTGCCCTGAGAAACTGTAGTAGCGAAGCGTGGAATTCAAAGCGAGGCTGCTCATTGCACTGTGGGATCCCGCAGAAGTCTCCCTGCAACCTAAGCTGCTCTGCCCCATCTTACTGCAAGAAGTGAAGCATGTCAGCAGACAGGAGAGCTGCGCACGAGAAGCAGCCCTCGAGCCGCGCTGGCGACAAGCAGCAGAGACGGTTGTTACGCGGTCGAAGCGCTGACGCTGGGAATGCGCCTCAGCCCCGCTCTGAGAAGAACCTCCAAGCGGCCATCTGCCTGCTCGTGGTGGAGCTGTGCGAGAGGTTCACGTTCTTCGGCATCGTCTGCAACATGATCCTCTTCTGTACGGTCAAGCTCGGCTATCGCAACTACCAGGCCGCGATCGTCAACATGTGCTTTGTGGGCACCTCCATGCTGACCCCGGTGCTGGTCGGCTGGCTCGCGGAGTGCCTCGTGGGCCGGATCAAGCTCGTGTGCGTCTGCCTGTTTCTGCACTTCCTAGGTAGGCGACGGCCGCGTCACCGGCTATTGCGTGTGCAGCCACGTGCCAATAGTTCTGCTGTGGAAATGCATTGCTAAACGTTTATAGGAAATCTAACCGTTTTCGTAGCTTTGACGGCAACTTCTCTACTAGCTTATTGCTTTAATTTCTCTTCTGCAAAATGTATTACTATGTGTTTGCCTCTGTAGTTTTGTGAAGTGCTTCTTATGACCATAAGTTGCATGCTACAACTTATGGATATTTAGTGCCCAAAATACACTCCCACTAAGTGGCTCAGTGATACAGAAGACAGATGTTCAGCTCTTTCTTTAAGTGAGCCCCTTTAACAAACATCTGAAGTTATTAGCGTTTGGGGGAAATGTGAGATTCTTAGCCTTTTTTTTTTTTGTGTGAGATAATTTGGAAACTGTTTCCCAGCTGTTGCTAGTAAGAGTTTATTATATGTAAAGGTATGTGACTTATACTTAGGCAAGTGGGGAAAAATGTAGCTAAATACATATTGTTATAAACTTTTTTTTTTTTTTTTTTTTTTTTTGCCTTAAGCACAGAAGCTATGTCCTAATTCTCAGAGCCTGCTTCCTGTTAGCACATTCTGACACTTTCACCACCTGTTATTCTGGAGATCTGCTATGTGTAAGCACTTCTCAGGCTGCATATGGCTGTGGTGCAATAATTAGTGAATTTCACAGGTGGGGATTACTTTTTCCACTTAAATTGAGCAGACAGAACTATTTTATTATTATTATTATTTGCAGCAGCATTTGAGCTGAGCATAAGCAAGTCTGCTTTCTGCAGTTGCCATGCAGATTGTTACACATCCAAATAACAATGCGAGGAAAAAATAGTCATGCATGAAATCTTCTTTAGCTTTCCAAACATTCTTGCAATGACTGCAAAACATCCTGGAAAATGATAACTCTTGTGTTCTGGAGAGTGTTCATGGACTTCTACTTAGGGGTCTCTTTCTGCCATTGTCCTTTCAATGCAGATCGTGCTGTTGGACCCATGCGACACAAACCAAATTTTACGTGTCTGGATGTTGGATTTAACCAGTTACCAAATACCTGCTCACTCTATCACTCAAATGGCTAGAACTTGCTTTGATAACTACTTGCAGTCTCACAAAACTATTACCAAAGGGGAATATAGATAACTTTGTTGGAATCATGGCTGAATGCTGCTTTTGTACCCAGCATTGCATTGCCTCTTCCATGAATACAACACAAAAGGATTTTCTTTGAGGGAAAGATCATTAAGCATCCTTGATCTGTTAGGGCCTTAAGCACAATCACAGCCCTAGTGTCCCTGGGTACGTGGTGAGCTATTGCCCTCTAGATGTGGGAAATTGGGAAGGGACAGTGAAAGGAGTGAGCCCTTCAGCTGACTGAAGGACCCGAATCCTTACAAGGATTTCAAAATGAAATTTCACTTTCTGAGAGGCAGTTGCTGGTCTACCTATAGCAACATTCAAAAAGTTCTAGCTCTTTGCACTCAGCTGTAGCTTGGATCTTTAATTCCTTGTTAGTCATTTCAACATAGCTTTTTTAAATATTTTTAAATCAAATCCTAGAATGGCTTTTCTAGCTATTTTTTTTCCTTCAGTTATGTTAATATCAGACTTTTGA
>JAWLRI010000720.1:3259947-3279423 GCA_034781795.1 Crypturellus tataupa
ATATTTTTAAATCAAATCCTAGAATGGCTTTTCTAGCTATTTTTTTTCCTTCAGTTATGTTAATATCAGACTTTTGATCTAAATTATTCGGTGGTCCCATTCTAACCCATTTCCAATGGCAATTTTCTTTTCCATTTCAGGCACAGTCCTACTACCTGTTGTTGCATTCCCCTTTGAAGATATTTACATTGACAGGAGGCATATTCTTCACACACTGACCAAAAAGGAGCAGAAAATAGTATTTTACTTTGCACTGTTAACAGCAAGCTTGGGAATTGGAGGCATAAGAGCTATAGTTTGTCCACTGAGTGCATATAACCTGGAGGACTGTGGGCTAAAGGAACTACTTTCTTTCTTCAACTGGTTAGTAACTTCGTATCAACTAATTATTTGTTGGGGATCATTGAACGTTGTCTTGAACGTTACTGTTAATTTACAAGGCAGTTTCTGCAGATTCAACACATAGTGTGTTTCTCATTTTAACTGTAACGTTAGACTTTCAGAAGCTTAAGAACTGCTTTCTGCATAAGCTTTTCTTAATTTTTTCTCTTTGCTATTGTGACGAATAGGTGATAATAAACTGTGTGGGCCTCTAGCAGAAATCTTCAATTATCAGAATTATCACCAACTGATCTACACAAATGCTTGTAGAACAAATAATCTATTTGCTGTTACAATAACATATACCAATTGGTTTATTACCTTTAGCAAAGATATGCCTTGAGGATATTTTGGTTTTGCTCCTTAAAGGTGGAAAAAAATCAATAATGTATTAGAGTTAACATCAGAACAGAGTTTTAGAAATCACAAGCAGAAGAGCTTGCTAGTTTGTTATAACTAGAGTTTACTAGTGGCCTCTAACTGCTCATGTTAAGGCAAGGATCTTCTGGATTGTTTCAGTTCTAGCAGTGTCTACTGGTGCCTCAGATAAACCGCTTGACATTTGTGTTGTAGTTTAAACACATACATATTTTCCCGGAAAATATTTGTGGGGAACCTTTGCAGGGAGGGGAAGTCCCCTAAATTTCAAATAATTTTCACTTCTCCTTTAGTGTTTCAGGGGGTGACTTTGGTTGTATATTTGCCTTTCTTCACTTCTACATTTCTGGTAAAACTCTGCATAATACTAAGGATTGCAGAAATATCAGTGGAAACCTCCAGATTGCTGCTTCAAGGCAAGATGGGACAAACGCTAAACTTCCCTATCCTCCTCTTTCTCTCCTTACACAAACACACATAAGTGATAGTTATTAAAATCAAAACTGAACATATTTGCATACTGACAAAGCGGTGCTGAAGAATCAGTGAAGATCTGAGTAAATCAGGTCTCTGTTCCTTTGGGAAAGGCTTTCCTAGTTATTATTTTTTTACTTCCAATTATGTTAATATCAAAGAGTTTTGAATTAAATCCAAACTTCAGTGAATAAGTCAGCTTTACGAAAGGTGGATAGAACTGTGTAGTTCCTTAGAGCAGATTCTGTATCCTTGACCTGACCATAAGAGAGAAGAAAAAATCTTTCCTTTTCATTCTATTCTGAGTTTTAATCCTTAATTAGCAAGGCTAAATAAGACTCTGGGGGATTAAGACTGGAGAGCAATCAGTTGTTCTGAAAGATAGCTCTGGAGAATTTATTGTACTGTGGTCTTAGCCATTCAGAATTGTGTTTAATCAAAGTGACATTTCTCAGTGTTGATTACAAAGGAGACATAATACGAATAAAATAGTTCCTTGAGGGAATTCAGATGGGTCAGTTCTTATGGCTTTGGAAGTACCAAGAAAGACACATGTGCAATTAAATATATATATATATTTCTGCAGTGGCATGCAAGGAGGGACTTTCTGATTGCAATCTTAAGATTTTAAAATGGAGTTTCATTTTTAGCATTATTAATCTTGTTACAACCTATGAAAACATAATCATTTTCTCCTGGTAGGTTTCTTGTCACAGGAATTAATTTCAAAATATTAAAATAGATGGTGAAATATTCTTGGTGTATAATAGTCTGCATTCTGAGCCAAGTTCTATTCAAATAATCAGACTCACTGGGTTAAGGAAAGGTGATGTTTAAAAATTTGCTAGATAGTACCTTCCAGCTGTCTGTCTTATTCAACCCATGAAGAAACCTTCTTCGTATGTCTAGGGCCACATTCCAATATCTAGCATGATCATGACTGTGACCGTTCAGATGAAGAGCATATTTCAATGCTAAGTGAGGAAGTGAATTGGATTGCACTAGCCTAAGTCCCCCAAAGGACGTGCTTTATGGAGGCTAAGGCTACAGGCACTGCTGATATTGCAGCTTGAGAAGGAAATTCTGCCTTAGGGAGTGGAGGATAAGAGCCCCTCAAGGTGCTCAATATCTCCAAGGTACATCTTTGTTAAAGAGTGGAATCCTGACTAAGCATGGCAGTTAGCAGTGTTAACTTGTATCTTGCCGTGCTGTAAAAATCCTTCTTTTCTATCTTGGCTTTCTTACACTTCTCATTTTTCTGCCCCTTCCTCTCTCTCTCTTTATTTTTTCTTTAATACCTTGTCTTTGCAAAGAATCAGAGCTGAACAGTGTGTGTGTATAAATATATGTAGATATAGTGTGGAGATTGATCAGTTCTTATACCCAACGTATCTGAGTTTGAGCATGGTTAAAATCAGAACTTGAATTGTCAGAGCTAGATGTGCCTTAAAAAAAAAAAAAAAAGGCAATAGGTAACTTCTCACAAAATAAGAAATCTAGTGAGTCTTCAAAATTAATGGGAAAAAAAAAAGTGACAAAAAGTCAACTTTAGAATATTTTCAAAGTTTTTGTTTGGAACATATATCCGGCAAGTTCATTTTGCATTGTGATGCAGAGTTGATGGTAGATAAGCATCCGTATTTCTCAATGAGAAGTGATCTTTTAACTTTGTTAAAAGTGATCATAACAAATCCCTGTAAAATATTCTAATAAGACTACAGAATTTTTCTAGGTCACAGAAAGCATTTCAGTTTCTAGCTGGGCTGTGATCCTAAAATGAACCTCCCAGTTGTCTGTGCTTGGGTCTCCCTTGACAGAGATCTCAAATTCACAATCAGGGGCTCATTTCAGAATAACTAAACTCGAAAATGAATGACAGATGTGTTTGATACACTCAAGCCATAAATGGTCCTGAGTCACAAACCACTAGCAGCCTATAGTACCAGATCAGAGCTATGGTGAAGTAAAATCCTAAGTGTATATAATATGAACAGTAGGTCTTCATTGCAAGCAATATTGTTCTAGAGATCTCTTGCACTGCTCTAGTTGTTTAAAATAGCTGTAACACCTGAAAGTTTTTCTATTTTCTTTTTTATTTTTTTAAAGCTGGAAAAAAGTTCTTGAGAGAGGATACCATTTTAACAAAAGCCTTCCACAGAGCAAGATTTCTCAGATTCAAGATGAAAATCCATTCCTTAAAATCCATTAAAATCTATTCCTTAAAATCCATTCCACCTGCCCAGTATGGCCGTGTAGCCAAACTGAGGTACGGCGTTCAGTTCTCTAGTCTAATCACCCAGTTTATGCAGCACAGGAGTTTTTACCCCAAGTATATTGCCTGAACACTGCTCATTGCCCATCTGATGTGGGCTTTTTAATCTCTATTATTTAGACTGTATTAAGATAATTTTTAGGCTGTGGAAATACAGCTCTTAATGCCTTGGGCAAAAAGCTTATTTACTTGAAAAGTGAGACATCTTGGTTTATTGCTTCATTGAGCATTCTTTCTACAAATGGCCTTTAGGATAGGAATTAGGTTAAATATTTAGTTTGATTTCACACCAGAGGAAATAATTGACAGGTTGTTATACACATTAAGTTATTAATGTTGCATAAACAAAACATTCCCTTTGAAAACAGCTAAGTGGTCTTAGTTATCTCATGTTGCTGAGGTTGAGCTCTGTCCCCTGCATTCATATGCTACCTACTTGAGTCTGGCTTGATATAGTCTTATATCTTGTCTAGGTTTTAGTGATTAGATAAATTGGTTTTATTACCTATCTGTGATTAATCACACTGTAAGAGATTATTATACTTTCCAGACTAGAACTTGGAATGTGAAGAGAGGCTGAATAGTGACCAAGTTTGGCATCCTTCAATATCTTCACTCCTCATTCCCCTTTACTGAAGCGGCTGGTGCCCAATACCAGGAAGGAGCTATGAAGTTGAACATGATACTGTTTGATATATTCAAAACATTCAACTCTGCCTTACTGGGATATTTTAGATGCTTTACTCAAAATATTTCAATATTAAATATCTGTGCTGTGTCAGAGCCAGCAAGATGTGTTTCTGTTTGTGCACTTTCTGATGTGGTACATCCAATATGAAATGAGCAGTTCCCAGGATTCTGATGTGTGCACTGATCTTTTCTAGTCCATAGGGATTGCTGGAACATGTTGGATAATTTTCCTAATTTCTGCAAGAGGACAGGAGCTTTATATCACAGTCTTAAAATAGTTCGGATTTGCTATACAATGAGAGAGATATTTTATTATTATGAGCCCTTGCTACTTGAAAACCCAAAGCACTCTCCTGTGCTCAAGAGTTTTCTTTGGAGGCTCCTACTTTGGGGAAAAATAGAGTAATAGTCCCTAAGGAGTTTTGGGTCTTTTAGGTAACGCAGGCCCTTTTTGTAGGAAATTTAGAAATTAGGGTCTGAAAGTTTTCTAACTTGAAACAATCACTAATCACTCTAAATCATCTCTTCAACTTATAGCTGACCCAGATGTGTAACAGTGTTTTTCTCATTTGTTTTTTTTGTTTGTTTGTTTCTTTGTTTTTAAGAAGACTTGGTAGAACAAGGGTCAACATAAATACGTACAAAATCTCTCCAACTCTAACACTGTCCCATAATGGCATCGTTAGTGCCTACAGTTGGTTTTCTGTGGCAGGGAAAAGTCTCTGACTCTTGGATGGGTGTCATCTCTTGGAAATATAAATGATTTAAGGGAAACAGTGAGTGATGTTGAAAGTTCAGCTGTGATTTGGTGTGACTTCAGAGCAATGCATGAAGGCAGAGAACCCCTGCAGGCTGCTGTGTGTAGTTTGCTAGCTCCCTGCAAGCTGCTGGGTGGCTCTTGGCAGTGCTGAGCTTACCCAAGTGGCATCTGTTACTGCTTTTTCACTCCTTGCCCTCCCGTACTGTGCTAACCAAGCTGCCTAGCCACACTCGCAGCTACTGCTGCCCAGCCGCTTTGATGGCCTTCCCCTCCTTAGTAAAGCAAGGGATCGTTTAGTTGGGGACACTAACAAAGTTTGTTCGCTTAGAAGGTCCTTGCTTCTGACCTGACTTTACCGTCTTGGCTTGAGCTAGGCATGATGTAAAAAGCAATGGTAGAACAGTCAGAAGCAGTAAGGAAATGATTTCAAAGCTGTAACTTGTCCTATGATCTGCACTTTCTTGAAATTGCAACAGGCAAGATAGGGGTCACTCTAAATGGATGAAACAGGGTTGGTGAAGAGTCCTTCGTGTCAAGAGACACTCACAGCTTCCCTCTTAAGGTTGGCAGCTCAAAATACTTTCCTGTGGTTTTTAAAACGGGGAACTGTGATGGAAGACTGGTATCTAGCTCCTCCCCTTCCAGATGATTTCTGGTTGAGATAATTATCTAGAAAGAGTTGAAATATAAAAGAATAAAACATGTTCTGAAACATGTTAAGACTTTTCTAAACGTTGAAGTGATTTTTCGGGGCTAACTGGGAGACATGGAGACTCAACTCCAATACCATACATGAGAAAGAAATGATACAAGACAAGATGCTTTAGATGCTTGCTTCCTCAAGCGCTGTGTGTTGAGGTATATGTATATTTATCAATGTATATTATCAATGTACACCTGTTGTAGTTAGAGTATCTTACACTATCTAGTATCTTCCACATCTAAGCTATGATATCTTGAGATAGCATTCTTAAATGAGTGATAGTTCTTGTTCATTCAAAATAAAATTTTTGACTTTAAAAAGAACTTGAAAGTTAAGTTTAATCAATTTGCAAATTTTAACGTAAAACTTCAAAGGCTAAGTAGGCAACCTTTAGAAGTGAGATTGAAAGTTGAAGCAAAGATTGCTGAGTAAGAGTCTCTGGTTTGTATCATGTAAGAGATTCAAATGAATCCTCATATTGATCCCTGATAAGTGTTTGTTTGTTTTTATAATGAAAACTGCTACTCCAGCAAGGCAGGTCCTCCCTACATTTACTGAGTCTGGTCTGTAGCCTCAACTCAACCTCCTGATTTTTGAGGCTTGTGTTTTAAAGAAAATACGAGTTATGGCCCTCCTGCAGAGGAAAACAAACCGTCTGGAGAATGGTGTGTGGGGAATACCTCAGAATGTAAAATGAGTTAGATGGATTATCTAACTCATATCTAAAATGCTTATAATTACGAATAGGATAGTAAAACTGAGCAAAAATAAGTATAGTGATATAGACTATGCAGTAGGAGAATAAGCAGTAACATTTTTTGTTGCACTTTGTCATGATAACCCATGCTGTTAACTAACTTCTAGGAAAAAGTGAATCTTAGAGGTACTAATTAGTAAGTACTAATGTGTAAGGAGTCATATTCCAATAAAAAAGACATGGAGATAGTATAATCCTAATTGTGTGTATGATTTGCTAGGATAACATAGCACACAATTTTTTTTTTTCATCCTACTGGGAACATGAATTGTTTTCATGTTTTTGTTTTGCTTTTTATTATGCTTATAATTCCTTTATGCATATCTAATGTGTTATTATCAAGGGTTTCACACTGTGCTAGGCCTACCACTAGTGATACATCAGCTGCTTCCAAGAGCATGGGAATTTCACTTTAATGTCTCCCGTGCATAGAAAGGACTCAGCACTTACTTGGGAAACACCTCTGTTGCTCTAAGTGGTCTAATAACGGATTACATTTGGGAACCTCCTTCTCGAGATATATCCAGAGCCAACAGAAATTTCATCCAAGCCGACAGGCCATGCAGCTACTGGAAATGTCATCGCTTCCAATAAATCTAATTCTAACAGCCTTTAAAAAAAGGGATGGTGGCAGTTAGAGTTTCTGTTAAGCGTAACGTATGTGATTTGATTACAGCATGCAAAACTTATGCTTTCACATATTAAATGTGTATATTATAAATGTTGGAGTTTTAATTGCTCCAATTCACAGTATATTCTGGTACTATACTGATGATTTGTTCAGCTCTACTGCCTTAGTAGAACTAGTTTAATCATATACCTCTTGGAGCTAAGACACCCAAGCAAAATTTGATCTTAATTGCTGTGTCAATGTGTACATGATACTGCTGCTGACCATGCTTTTAAATTCATAATGTTTAAAATTATTTCTCTTGTAAAGAATTCATATTATTCAACTTCTCCACTGTTCTCTCTCTTGTCTATTTGTATTAGGTTTTATTGGTTGGTTAACTTAAATTCAGCAGTTGTCTTTGTCAGCATTTCTTATATCCAGCAATCGGTGGCCAGGAACCTTGGTTTTCTTATCCCATTTGTATCTGTGCTAATGGCTATGATCACAATTCACATGGTGCGTGGTGAAATGATTTACAAACCTAAAACAGGTAAGAAGCAATGACTTCTCTAGAAAATGCCTTTAAAGAGTATTTTCATGAAAGAGATCAACTTGCACCTTTAAACAATTGATTTTTTTTCCCCACAACGCAGCCCCTGTATTGTGATGGTACTTGAGGGTTTTATCTCTACAGGGCATCTGCACAAAACAGTCTGTGGAGCCAGACCTGTATATTCTGAATAGGCTAAAAAAATGAAGGCTTACAAATATTCTGTCATCTTCCTCAGTCAAAGCATCTGCCTATGTAGGAAGATGTACCATATGTATGCCTGCTGTATGCCTGGGGGTGTTTATTATAGCACACTTGGTTCAACCTGATGTAAATCCAATGCGTTCACATCAATTGAAGTTTGGACCTATGCTATGTCACCAAGTGTGTGTGTGTTTCCTGCTTTATGTGCTCCAGAGCTTGGCCTGAGCTTACCAACCAATGAGTTCAGTAAGAAAGACAGGAATTGAAGCTAACTGCCAGTATAGATAAGCTAGTAAAAAAGATGTTCTATAATATTCTTTATCTTGCAGAGTGTCTGCAGCATATTTTTAGTTTGGAGCCCTTGCCAATACCACACCAAGCATTTGTACATAGCTGAAAATAATTATAAATTCTGAATGCCTCTAAATAGCATTTGGCTGTGTGGACTATGGAGATATTTTAAAACAGAAGTTCTTACACTTCTGGAATCTCACCAGTTAGTACTTTCCGTAGCCCTTCAAAATCTTTTGATGGCAATTACCTCTCTCAGTTGAGCAAGCACAGAAATGTAGGTTGAACCAAGTTGATCTGCATAAACCTCTAAGTGCCTAAACCTCACAATTTCTTTTTTCAGTAGTCTCCAGAAGTTGAAAGCAAATTTTAATTATCATAATAATATTACTGCAAATGTAACTTGAGCAAAAATGTATTAGCACTAGGGAGGTGAATGCCGAAGCCAGATGCCTAGGGAATATCATACTGATAGGGTAAAAACAAATGCGACCAAAGAAATAAAATACCTCCACGCATTATCAGAAAGTTATATTACTGTCTCATCGAGGTTTGCAAAGACTGAGATCAGACTGACTAACTCTTTATATGGAGAATGGTGATTGACTTATTCAGGGAAGCTCGCTACAGATTTTAAGAACTCCCAAAATGTTCCCCGTTATTTATCCCTGAGCCGTACTGTTTCATATGGGCTAAAAGGGTATATTGTCTAACTATTTTAATTAAACTGAGAGATATAATCATCACGTTTATATGAATATTGACCATTCCACAAAAATAGCAAAATATCTTTGTCTTGCTGTTTTCTCTGAGTGTTGTTTGATAATCTTTTTAACGTAAGTTTTCCAAGTCTTTGCAGAATGCAGGTGTTTAGGCTCTGCAAAGTTTTTCATGTCTTTAGTCAAAATAAATGATAATGTACTTTGTAACTTCCAATGAGATGGCTAAATTGGAAATTCTTCAGAACTGTAATTCAGATCCATAGGTGACCTTAAAGAAATTATTTTTATATATGATACCTTTTTATTTTAACTCTTCAAATGAGGATCATGTATTCAATTATGCTTAGCTGTCAAGCATGGACTTCATTTGCATTTCTTCCCACCGCTATAATTCTTTGGACTGGCAGGTGACCAAAGATGAGGAAAAATGTGTATCTACCATCTAGGGTGCAATGTAGGCTTCTTTATTATAATTGAATAGCATAGATATTCATGATTAGATCAAGGTCAAATAGCAGAACATTAGAGCCAAGGACTGCAGTATAAAAGAAAGAAGAAATTACTTTCTGAATGTTGTAGGTATCGATCTATATAGACATAAGTTTTGAAAGTGTTAAAAATGAAAGTACGAAGTATACGATGTTCTATACAATGTGTCCCAATATAAATATTTATGTTTTTTAAATATGTCTCTTGCTAACTGCTCAGATTTGCAATCTGAAGAGTTCATAATGATGGAGTCATGTGGGTTTTATTTATTAGTTTGCTTTCAAAGAAGGCGTTAGATCTTTATTCTAACTATATATCATCAGAATCATCTTGATATGAATTAGGTCTGTGTATCACCCAAGATGTTTCTAAGACTAATTTCAAGCAGATTTTTCTTCTTAGTTAGCTTGTGATCTGCTTGGAATTCCATGCTGAGAAACACAAATAAATGAGATATTTGCCTGTATTGCTTAGGACAAAATGACATTTTTATACGTAATAGATGGAGATTATATTAAAGAGGACATCATTTGATCCATTCAAAAAGGTACTGAAATGTCAAGATTTCAAAAACAGAAACAGTCTGTCCTGTATCATACATGCCAAAGGACAGAATATGGCCATGCCTATATTCAAGGCACAGGTCAGATAAATCGGAACACACCCATATCATCACCTTTAGCTCTTGTGGTTTCATCTTGGTGTATTCTGAGCTGAAGAACTGATTTCAACACTGACTATTTTCAGAACAACTGCAGAGTAGTAATAGGACCACGTAACTGCTATTAATTCTTTGCTTGTGAAAGTCCAGCCGCTCTTGCAGGAAGAAAAAAAAAGTGAGATATTATCACTGCTCTGATGTGATGAAATATGTGATTACTAGCACCCTCTATGAGTTGAGTAGTTGAGTTGATACTGACTTGAGTTATTTTCGAATGGTAGAAAACTCATATTTTTATGAACGAACACCTAAGCCTTTTCTATCTTCACTTCATCTTTTTATTCATCCAATGGTGAGAACCAAGGTAGCAATTCCAAAACCCAGCAGCAATAGGCAAGTTTTCATATACCAAGAACTGGATGTAAAACTTCCAAATGGTGTGCTGTGAGAGATGAGAAGTCCCAAGGTAGTATTTCTGACTTTCAAGTTGAGCCATGAAAATTCTCCAACATAATAGCCCTCTTCTGAGCTTGCTTTCCTTCTCACCTCAACACTCCCCTGTCTTTCCTGGACTTCAGCAGACACAGAGGACTTCATTACTGTCCTGAACTGAACACTATCCTCATTCAGTGATCAAAAAACAAAGGTAAAGAAGAATAATGCTTTCTCTACTCAACCACAACAGCAAATTCTCAGAGTATGTTAAATAACTAGTAGCAGAAGGTACTTCTTTCTGTGAAAGTTAGCTGGATTGCTTTTGTAACTATCAAGTTGACCTCCTGGAAAAAAATAGTTTTGAGTAAATCTAGACTGTTATGCCCTTTTTGGGGAGGGGGCAAAAGAAATAAGATGATAATACAAGGTTGTGGCTTTCCCTTTTAAAGTTTGGGGGTTGTCTTGTGGCTTCAATTTAAATTTTGGCAGCAAGTAAAAAAAAATGTACCAATGCCTAATGTCTCTGTTTGCAGAGAGTTCCCTGCTGACGACTTTTGGGGTAATTGCTAGTGCACTGAAAACACGCTGTGTCCGATATCGCTGCCTTAGCGGAGGTGTGACAAACTGGTTAGATCATGCCAAGGAAAACTATGGTGGTCGGTACAGCGAGACTCAGGTGGAGAGCACAAAGTCACTTGCCAGGCTCTTTCCACTGTTTACTTTCCAAATTCTATACAGAACATGTATCATGCAGGTGAGTAATCAGTTTTTAAATGAAAAAATGTGAAAATGATTGTGACACGTTTACTGCTGTGTTTTTGAGCATTTTTTTTTAATAGCCGCTTTATCAGCAGAGCAGCATGACTGAATAGGTTTAATTGTGTGAGAATACACCTTGTGATCTCATCTCAACGAGTAAATAAAATTGGCTTGGTCAACACTCATGAAGGAGCCTGTGCAACTGTTTACTCCTTGTTTCTCAGAGTTCATACTGATTGAAAAATCTAGTATCAGGGAGCCCTGTGTTGTTCAAGCTGATATTTCATACTTGTTGGGAAGTCAAACTCGGCATTCTTTTGAAAATAATAATTTTCCACTTTCTTAAATGTTCACTCACTTGTGGAGAGAGGTAGAAAACCTATCTTTGTTGTTTTATTGCATGTTCCTTCTATTGATTTGTCTGGGTGGCTTGCATACCCACACCAGAAATGGGTGGCTTTCCATTTGTGGAAAGAAGCAGCCTTTTCATAGCCCCTCCATCAGACTTTGTGGTTCTTTCTGCCTCTGATTTGTATATGTTATATATATATAAATATATATATATATATATATATATATATATATAAATGTAAATGTGTCAAAAAGCTGCCTAAGCTGACATGATTCCTACAAATTCATTTCTGGTTGGATGATCCTGGTTGAGCAGGAGTTTGAGGTAGCTCACCCTTTGGCAACTGCCATAACAGAAAATTATTAGCTAGCTTGAAACTTCATTTTTACTTATTGGTTCTTAAACTGACTGCAGAGTCTGCTTAAGGAAATTATTACGAATAGGTAACTTAAGCATACTTCTTTATTATCACTCCTTCTTGACATCCTTCTACATTTCCATCTCTCTGGCTCATTTCCCTCATCCCTTCTTCCCTCCCCCTGCCCAAAAAAGTAGCTGATGGTAAGCATTAATTATCAAAAATGAAATGGAAATGACAAATGAACAAGGTGCCACTAATCAGAGTTGTAATATTCAAGTATATATCCATAAGAGAAAAGTATTTGTGCTTCTGAAAGGGATGACTTCAGCAGAAGCTTCAATGACTAATAATTTTTTTGAAGACTAAGTACTAGTTATATATCAAAAAACATTGTATAGACAGACAAAAAGGGGTCTGCAAACATATGCAATTAACAAATATGGTGAAATATAGGTGAAATCATCTCTATTAAAAATTAGAATTCTTAAGGGCCAAACAGATTTTTAATGAACAGATTTTGATCAATAGCTTTAACTATAAACTCTGAGTAACCTTTGAGTTGAGGTTTTTAACTGTACTTTAATATTTATTTATACATTTATTTGGGGCAACTAAAAGCAGTTTTTCCATCAGTTTTGCAACACCAATCATATTGGAGAAACATATGGAGTATTGCAGCAATCCAGAGAATTTAAAGATAAAATCACGTACAGAAATTAGACTTAAGAAATCAGTTTATATCCAACTCTTGTATGGCTGCTTTTTGGGATTTTTCTCAAGTTACCTCTTTCTTGTCCTGTCGGTCTGTAAAATAGAATGCATTTTAACTTCCTGTTTCATATAAAATTGCAATGCTTAATTCATCAAAGATTTCTCAGTGAAAGTGGCTCAGTGAAAGCTACTATGATGAGGGCTATTTTATTTGTCTTTTTTAAGTAAATAAATGTAATCAGCATTATTTCTTATTTTCTTTTTGGTAGTGGCTCACAAAGGAGGAAGAATTATTTGCTTTTGAACTGGGATGCAGTCTTACAAATCTTCTTTAATTTCATACCTAGATGACTGCCAATCACGGACTGCTAATCTTCTGATCATTGGTCATCTTTTGCTTTCTATTTCCAGAAGTACAAAGTCCTTTATATACTGCTGAGGCTCTCAGTCCCATTTAAACTGTGTCTAAGATGGTTTTGACTGTGCCAAATATTTATCCCATTGAACTTTTAAACCATATACTCACAAGACTGTCTTTAAAAGTTACTCCTGTCTAGAGCATACAATTAGAAATTGAAAATAAAGCTGCATCTTGCTATTCTAAAATGGAAAGTTAATTCTGTTCTATTAAACACTACCAGCAAAAAACTCTAAAAAGTGATTAAGTTATCAGGCAGAAATATTTACTATGTTTGCTTATAGCCCTAACTAGGGAGGTCTGCTAATTTAATGCAAATAAGTTGAAAGGAAAATGTTAAATCTCAGATCAAGAGAATGTCATGGTCCAAAAGCCTTTTATGTTGAATGGTCATTTCCTTTAGATCAGCAGGCATTTGGCTTACTGTGGCTTCTTCAATAGGAAAGCAGGTGAAAAATTGAAGAAGTTTCCGCAAGTAGTAAAATTTCATCTATTACATGTAACTGGCATCCTAATGAAATAGATCTTTTTTTTTTTTTCCCCTACGATGCAGATTCCTTCAGGATATTATCTCCAAACCATGAATTCCAACTTGAACTTCAGTGGATTTGTCTTGCCAATTGCAGCAATGAATGTGATAAGCATTGTGCCATTATTAATTCTTGTTCCTATTTTGGAATGCATCAACTCGTGCCTCTTTAGTTCCAAGGGAAGTAGGCATTCTCCAACAATTTACATTGGTAAGTAAAACATCATGTGTTTGCATAGTTTTAATAGCTATTCTGGCTTTGAAAAATAAACTTATATAGGATCACCCATCATTTATTTAATTGCTCTAAATTTTAGAGAGCAAGATGAACTTCTTCTGGGATGACTTGCAGATTTGGATATGATTCAAAGGAAAGACAGTCCTGAAATAATAGATTAGATGTCAGGAAAAAGTGCACAGCATTTGTCTAGGGCATTTATTTAGGACAGAAAATGAGCCTCTTCTGTCCAATAAAAAATACTGAGACAAATGCTCAGGACAGATAACTAGGAGGAATGCTGAGGAATCAGTGAGAGAAACAGCGCTAACCACTTTGGCTTGGGACTTTTGCTGACTTGGTTATCTTCTATGTGTTTTCTTAACTTTTTTGAAATTGATTTAATTCAGAAATCTCTTTTTTAGGACAGCAAAGCTCTCTAGTTAGTGGTTCTCTCATGATGGAGAAATGTTCTGCTGCTAAAAAAATAGTGGCTTTGGACATAAATGCTTAGGTTAAAAATAGAGACCATGTTTTTTCTTATTTGTATATTGTAATTAAATCTAGATTGGACATGTGGCTTATAAAAGGATTAGTGTCTTATCCCTAATATAGTTTATTTCAGACTCTGTAGTTGCAACCAATGTGAAATAGATGTATTCTGTCTGCAGTAGGTG
This sequence comes from Crypturellus tataupa, assembly GCA_034781795.1. NCBI lineage: Eukaryota > Metazoa > Chordata > Aves > Tinamiformes > Tinamidae > Crypturellus > Crypturellus tataupa. Next base: position 3,274,352 of record JAWLRI010000720.1, read on the forward strand.
CTTCTAGAACTGACAACAAGCAACAGAAAACATGTAGACAACTGTGTAAAGCACAAATGTGTATCACAGGACCACCTATCTCAGTGAGCAGGCTGAGCAGAAGTAGGCTACTTTGAGAGGTGCGGTTTTCTTCTCTAGTATTAGATTTTTAAATTGAGGTAGTATAAAATTTTAAAATAGAATTTCAGTAATCAAGGTAATTGTCCAGATGTTTAGTTTTATAAGTGAACATATGCTAAGGCACTTTACAAAACACAAAATGAATCCAAGAAGATCTCCAAAACTGGAGTATTTATACTCCATAAAGTGGAACAAACAAGCCTTTTCTGTCGTGAACTTGGACACTTTGAGCAGTGGCTTCAGAGTTGTGGATTGAGGCAAGTTATTTGACAAGTTCATAGACTAGAAGTGATGAAGGGTCTGGCAGATACTGACCTCATGAAATTAGAGGCCCTCCATTGGCATCACCTTCCCCTTGGCCCTGCCACCCTCCCCAACAACCTTGCAGACCTCCTGTGTGATCTGGAGGGTTCCTCTGCAGCCACCTCCTGATTCTAGGCATATGCAATAGCACCAAAAAAGCAGCTTCTGGTCTATATTGCTATAAAACTACCTCCTTTCACTATTCCCATTAGAACAGTGAACTACTCTTCATATATGTTGCATCATTCAGCCTGCATTACAAAAATATTTATAAACGGCTATTTTCTCTGTGTGCTACTATTAACTCAGTGCCCCATGGCAAGCAGCACAGTAAGTACTGACACGCATAGAGGTATTAATCTGACTAAATTAGCCTAATTAAGAGTGTTATTAAGTTTTATACAAACCAGATGCATATAACTCAGCAGGTTGCAATTACCCTAGTTTTTAAAATAACATCTGCATTAAAACACAAAAAACACATTCAGATAATAATTTTCCTTAAAACTATGGAAATTTCAAGCTGGTATTAATGTCCTATCCTGTTGAACAGCAGCAGAATATATGCAGTGGTTTATTCTTAATAGCTTCATTTATGAAAATAGCCTCCTGTTAGGGGTAATAAATTACCTAAGGCACAAAAATACCAGTGAGTACAGACGATGAATTTAGATATCCAAGTATATGACTGCATCTGCAAATATGGTAGACCTCTAACTACCAATATTTTTGCCAACAGTTAATTAGGTTCGCAATTATATTCAGGAACAAAAATGAAGGTATAAATAGGTTGTTGGTATTAAGCCAGCCTCTAGCTATATTTTAATGCAAGTCTTGTAATAGGAAGAAATTTTAGTAATTGTCTGGTAATTTTTCAGTGTGTAAAGAATATCAGTTTTCAAAGATGAATCATATAGACCACGCTGAACTATATAAGTATGATCACACTGTAGTTACGATTACCATGAAATCTGTCATCTATATTGCTACTTTAATAATTGTTGACTTACTTGTAAACAAGGTGTGACATTTGTCTGGCACCTGAATGCTGCTGAAGCCTGGGCTGCTTCAAGTTCACTCTTCCTACAGCCCTGCCTTTCAGCCCTTCCCTTCAACCAGCATTTGTGCTGGTGTGACGGCATGGGGAGCTAGTTATGGGAAGAGATATTTTTTACTGAAGATATAATTGAAAAGAGTAATTTAGGAATGTGAGGTAAGTGAGGATGCAAATGTTCTCTGAGTAGCAGGCAGAAATGGCTGGCTGACTCTGAAGGCAGACAGGTTAAAAAGAAAAATGGGGAAGAAAAAAAAGAAAGAAGAAAGAAATAGGAGATGAAATGTTAGAGGGCAAAGTGGGAAGTCTCATGTAATTTCTGTTACAGGAACTATGGGCTTCATCAGCTGGAAATGAGAGAAAAGGAAAGAAACCTATTTGCATATTAGTAGTTATTTTAACTATCAAGGAAAAATATGATCCAAGAGCATATATATTAAATGAGGTGCTTTCGGACACAATAATGAATATAAACATTTCTTGAGGAAGTAGTAAACTCTTCTCTAACAAGCTGTGCCCATGTTTCTACTCATGATCAGAAGGACCCAGAAGTCATTGGATGCACACAAGAAAACTTATTCTGTGAGAGAAAACTTCCAGCTGTTGTCTATGTTATCTGCACAAATTCAATTCTGTTGTCACAAGTTGGTGTATAGGAGTGTGTCTATATTGAAACCCTTTGACTGTTTGTCACATCTAATAAGTAAAGCATTTATTAGTCATGAAGTAAGATGAGGATGCTTAGGACAAGGAGAAACCCATGCACAGTCATGGAATCACAGAATCCTTAAGGTTGGAAGGGATTTCTAGAGATCATCTAGTCTAACCCCTCTGCACGCACAGGGTCACATCCAAGCAGGTCTTGAAGATCTCCAGAGAAAGAGACTCCACAACCTCTCTGGGCAGCCTGTTCCAGTGCTCTGTCACTCTCACTGTTAAGAATTTTTTTCCTTAAGTTTCTGTGGAACTTTTGGTGCTTCAGTTTGTGGCCATTTCCTCTCGTTCTGTCAGTGCCCACCACTGAAAAGAGGCCAGCCCCATCTTCCTCACTCCTCCCTTGAGGGATTTGTACACACTGATCAGGTCCCCTCTTAGCCTTCTCTCCTTCAGATTGAGCAGGCCCAGCTCCCTCAGCCTCTCCTCATAGGGCAGATGTTCCAGGGCCCAATCATCATTATAACCCTCCGCATCCCTCTTGTACTGGTGAGCCTAGAACTGGACACAGTGCTCAAGTCCGGGTATTTGAGCCAAAGGTGTCAAAAGAAACCACTCCTGGACTCACACACTTGTTCTTGCACCTGTGCATTGTACAGTATAGCCTAGAAATGCTGTGGAATCACAACCTAGTCACTCAACTGTAATCACCTAGTGGTTTATATGAAGCACATCTGCAAATATCCAAAGTCCACAGCATGAATTTTATGCTACTTCTCCCTCATCAGGAAGTGAGAAGAAAATTAAGGTTTTTTTTAATGAGAATCTTGTTTCAGTATAACAAAAAAAATCACTTAAGCAGAAGATTATCGCTTCCAGTAATGCTGCTCATCTAATCCTAAAGTGTTAAACAAACTAGCAAATGCTACTGTCTAGCAAATGAACTTTCAAAACTAGGTCAGGATTTTTCTGTGGTAGAGCAGAAAGGAAAAACAAAGGAAGGCTTCATCTACTAAGGTTTTACTTTAAGTAGTGATCTCTCTTTCTTTCCCATGTATGGAGCTTTAAAAATACAGACTTTAAATACTTTGGCTTCTTCACCTGGTGAATGATTGCTGTCTAATTCTAGGAAACCAAGAGCCGGTTTGCTGCTGTTATTTACACTGGGTAGGACTTGCACTGAGCAGTAACAGTATGCCAGTCTGGCATGCTGTCTGAGACTGAAGAATTTTAGCTTGCTCATTTTTTTTTTTTCCTTTGTGATTAAAAATCCCAGTCCAAGAAAATTCCTCATTCCTCAATTCAGTAGCTAAAGGCAGATCATTGCTTTACCACTGGAGCCTAATTGTGAGTCGATTAAATACTCAGCTTTTGCTCAATGCAGCCTTAATAACAAAGTTACTGATGTCACCTGGTTCATAAGAAATGTTAAATCCATGTCCAGTGGTTGTTGCTGGGTTGCATGTTTTTCCTCGCACAGAAAACAAACAGGTAAAACAAAAAGCATAAGTAAAACATAAATCTTATTGGTGGCTGTATAGGACTTTGCTGCTGGCCTCACTTGTCTTACTCCTACCTGATCTTCTGCAAGAGCTGTAGTCTGTTGTCTCCCTCCCCATGTTTCCCCACCCTTCTCCAGAAGTTCTTATTTATGGCTTTCTTCTGAAAAGCTTCTTTCACACATATTCTTCATCTGTAAATTCTTCTTGTGCTGAGCTGGTTTGCCATTATATTATGCAGAGTTAAGTTTGTGAGGTGAAAAGTACTTTTTATCCATCTTTATGTGTGCAGAAATGATGCATTTTGATAAGATGCTTTTTGCATGTCCTGAGACTGTTTACTTCTAAGTGTACTGTAATCCTTTAACCACAACCTTGATGAACGCTGTCTGTGCTCTCTCCCCAGTCGTAGGTCAGCTATCTGCTGCACTTTCTGTGATGGTTGCTGGCTTCTCCGAGATGCACAGAAAGCGTTTTCCTCAGGTGGAACAGACTCTTTCCAAGGAGGTTCTCCTGGTTTCCTCCATGCCTTGTTTCCACTTAGCTCCTCAGTACATTTTACTTGGAGTGGCTGAAGCCTTGGTAACTCCCTCCTGTAAGTAATATCTAACAGGCTAAAATGAAAGTGTCCTGACTTGCACAGAACGGTACCCGCTTCCTAAAAATAGTTAGACTATCATCTGATGTCTTATTTTTGGCTGTTTTCTTCAGGATTAATGAGCAGATCTATGCTTTATCTGCTTTAAAGGAGGGGGTCTCGTTGGCTGTAATACATGACGATAATGTCCTAACTTATTTGGAACGTGAAACAGCCTTGTCTGTATGACCTGGCTCAGTAATCCAGCATTCAGCAGGGGAAGAGGTAACCAGGCCAGGGGAGTCTGGGCACAGAGGCACGGCTGACAGGAGGGCATGTTGAACGTGCTTCCTACAGGAGGCTGGACCCGATGGACCCAAGGTCCATCACCACCTGAAGTCCCTTTTCTACAAGTCTGTGATGATTTTTCTTGAGACAAAACACAACTGCTGTAGGCATTGCTTTGATTATGGCCTATAAAAGTGTGCAAGGTGAGGCATTTTAGCTTAACCCTTTTTATGTTGGATCCAGCTGAATAGAATTAGTGTATGTTTATTGTTGACTCACTACATATGAATATAGTTAACACAATCCAACTGACATATTAAAGAATACTGCAGGTAGATTGTGCCTTAATCAGGACTCAAGTGAATATGTCTGCACAGTGTTATGCCTTTGCTTTTGTCATGCAGCTGGAGATAAAAAACCCTGTTTCTCAGAGCACCAGTAGAACTTAGCTCATGTCTGTCATCCGTAAACTATGTAGACATGTTCTTCAATCTGAATCTGAACCTTCTGTCCCTCCATAATTTATCTTTACACTTCTCTAGTGGCATGAGACTTGCTTTCTGATGAGGAGTACCCA